>OX451213.1:3916444-4126384 GCA_949628255.1 Macrophya alboannulata
CTATGGCTAATTTAACAGCTTCGCTGTAGTACGCGTGTATACGTGTACGTAAATATGTGTATAGCTTTGTACGTGGATGTGCAGGGTGCCTTTGTTTAATCGTCACCCACCTGATTTCCAATCTAAACTTTCGACGCCAAGTGGCGGCGGTGCGCACCTCACTCAACAACCTACCCCCGAGCTCCAGGGCCCCGGGGGCACCCCGGCCGACAAGCCACAGATTTTGAAAGCGTTGGCCTTCCTCCTCTCCAGGCGCGCGGTAAATGAAACAGGAAACCGCACAGAGATTATATTACATCGAGCGGAAATCGACGAGACCGGGGGGGAAATGTGGGATGACGAGGATGGGGGGATGGGGAATTCCCCTAGTCATTCGGAACCGGTACACCCTCTCATCTAACGCCGAGGGTGGTCAAGTGTGCAGGGTACAGCGATTCGAACGTCGTCGATGTTGAGAGATGAAAGGGTCGAAATTCAGGCGTGGAGGATGCCCGACGTATTGACACGCGTAAAGTCTGATTTTGACATTGAGGCATAAATCCGTAGGTACGATATTTTATTCCGGACGGTCAGACATTTGGGGGACGGGGGGGTCTGTCGTAAATCCGCGAAATATAAAAAATAACAAGCCAGAATGAGCAGGGCCAAGGGACTGTAATCAACAGGCACTAACGATTTATCAGTATCATGAGTATCAAGTTAATAGGGGTTAAAAAATAGCGATATTTATTTTTGGGTCGGCGCAGTAGGCTCGGGCAGTCCGGACGGACACAAAACCCTGAAAAATGATGAATCTTTGTAGGTAAACCATCATAATAGATGTAATATCCTAAGTTTTCTTGCCGGGGGCATAATCCCCAACCGAAATGAGAGTAACGCTCCAAAAAACTAGAGTTTTGGGTCAGTGGGCTCGGGCAATCCGGACGGACAAGAAGCCTGAAAAAAATGATGAATCTTTGTAGGTAAACGATCAGACTAGATAGAAAATCATAAGTTTTTTTGCTAAGGGCATAATCCTCAATTGAAACGAGAGTTATGCTCCAAAAGACAAGAGATTTGGGTTGGCGCAGTAGTTTCGACCAGTCCGGACAGACAAAAATCGTCCTTAGGAAGGCAAATTTATGAGGCACTCTAGAGATATACTCCGTATATAAAATAAGTGCCTAAAAATGAAGAAAAAAAGAAAAAGAAACGTAAAGAAGCGTTGAAAAGTAAGAAAAGGAAAGAGCGTTGAATTTCTCACCGCTGATTTTAATGATCGGTAAAAAATCTGTACCTCTGATTAAAAGACGAAGGATAAAGGAAGAAGATTAAGAAGCTAGGTGACGAAAGAAGAAAGTAGGTTTTCAGACGCAGCAGACCTGAACGTCTCGATGCGATTATATTATACTTATAATAAATAAATGAGTAAGTGGATTGAAATTGTAAATTCACTTGAATATAACAAAAACGAAAAGAAATTTTTAATTATATAAAGACAGAGAAGAAGGTTATGAACGTTGAGATGTGAATTGAACATAATTCGAAAATGGTGGACCTTGGAATCTCGAAAAACAAAGAAGTAAAAAAAAGAAATCAAAAAAATTAACGATCTTTTTTAAAATTAGTATGAAAATCCACGAATTTGGAGAAAAATTTTCCTTTCCGATATTGGAAACGATGAAATGTTATTAGCATGCTTCACGTCAAGTGACGTCTGCACGATTAGACCGGACATCGAGTGGCCCTGCAGAATTGTTCAATACGCTACCTACCATATCCGTATACACTTGATATTCAAGCAGTGCAAGTATTCGGGTATTGACAGAGAGATATATATAGTCTGGTATGATTGACAGATAAGTGTGCATATACAGGTAATTTATAGGTTGTAAATATATCCATATATGGGTGGAAGTTGTTATATACCTACCCCAAGTCGAAATTTCATAAAAAAAAGAACTGAAATAAAATAAAATAAAATAAAATAATAATAACAATAAACCGTCGCGCGTTGCTATACTTTAACACCGTGGTATGTAATGGGTTGAGATAATGATAATCGATCAACGAGAGTGGATTTCCTACATGTATATACCTATAGCTGCGGTAGGGACTTTTTTCTCTAATTTTTTTTTTTTTTTTTTTTAGTTTTTATTTTACGGGGTGGGTTCAATATTTCCAATAATTCATTGCAGCTATAGCATATATAAATATATTTCATTTTTCATCATTTTCAATTCTTATATTGTATAAATTTATTTATTTATTTTTGTTTTTCATTTTTTGGTTTTTTATTTTCATTCAATTTTTTTTTTTTTTTTTTTTTTCTTGTTTTGTTTTCAATAGTTATAACTGCCACAGACTGAAGTTTTCAAATTTATCTAAGAATTAAATCCACGGTATAAAATTATTATTTTTGATTATCAACAAACGATAAAATAAAATATACAGAAAAGCTATTATATATACGATTATTTATTTACGTTCTTCTAGGTAAAAATTTGGCCGCAAAAAATATAAACCAAACAGCGTGCCCAAAGTTTGATTTTCCGCACGGGTTTGCGTACGCAAAATGCCCATTTCCCCGCACCGTATGCAAAATCGAGCTTTTCGCACCTTCTTTGGAGAAAATAATATACAAAACATGTCCGCAAAGTATAGGTGCACTTCGTTTCTCTCGGGCAACAAACCACTCGTGCGAGAATCACCTACTTTGCGCACTTGTTTCGTAAACAAAATGGACCTGTCGTCCGTTGTGCCTCACCCTCGCCTATACAGAAGGATTCAAGGTTCAGATTCAAGGAAACGGTTCATATTTCCAGTCAAACAACATTATTATTTATTTATTTATTTATTTCTTTTCATGCAAAAAAAAAATGAAAAAAAAAAAACTGTAATTACGTATTATATGCTATAGCTGTAGGTACATTATCGATGCTGTCCCCATCAAATGATTTGACAAATGTTTTTAGCGAGTCAGGATCTGGAACGTGATAAACTTAGGTCGCCGATCGTTAGACCTGATATTATTCTTGTTTTCCATTTCTTATTTTCTTTCTTTATTTCTTTTTCTTCTTTTTTTTTGGGTATGATAAAGCGGATTTTTTTTTTTTCTTCATTCGGAACGAGGATATTATTCATATTTTTAGTACACCCCTTAACTACTACGGCTAGGTGTAGGCGGTTTTATCCTGAATAACTACGATATGTATTTCTGTAATATTATATAAATGGGGAATTCCACGTGAACTTGACCAGAGTTCGGCCGCGCCATTTTTAATTTCATTGAAACTTTTTGCGGACGATAGTATAACACTTGAAAATATGAAAAAATATCCCCCTTTTACGGTTAATCAACCCGTTTTTGCGTATGAGCCACAAAACCTATCTCAAAATCGCCCTAAATCGATTTTGATGAAAAAAAATACGAAAATTTTCGGCATTCAAAATAAAAAATTTTCATCCAAATTTTGAAGTGGGCTGACGTTTTTTTCTCCGTTTTTCGTTGTATTTTTTATACCATCACCCAAAAAAGTTTCAATAAAATTAAAAATGGCGCGGCCAAACTCTGATCAAGTTCACGTATATATTTGTGTATATACCTATAATATGTAAAGGGAAAAACAGGAAAGAAAATTATATCTGGCGTGTTCGATATAACTGACAGAAAACCACTAACGAAACACTTTCAAGTGAGTATATACCGAGGATGCGGTTATTTCTGAGTAAATTACATTTCACAGCCAGATCTTCCACGCTGTACAATACCCATCTAATATACCTAACCTGGTATATACCCCTAAGGGCAATCCTGGAATCCTCTTTTTCCTAACCAGAATCACGCCTACGTGTGCGAATATTGTGATTATACCTACGTAGTATACATGAACAATACATACGTACATATATTGAGAGAGTGAAATTCGGGAACGTCGATCGAGACTGTTCGTTTCAACGCAATAATAACAATAATAACGCTGATTATAATAGTGATTTTATTTAGCCTGGGGGTGGTTTTTTTTTTTTTTTTCGTTAAGGTATAGGCTTTACGTTACACGCGGGTTTGCCCTGTCGAAGATTTCTATACCTTTGCAAGTTTCTATATATACATTTTCTTAGGGAGATTGAAACGTTTTGTAATTTTTTATTTCAAAAATTTGTAGACTTTCGTGATTTATCGTGAAAAAAAAATTGTAAGTTTTCGTGTTTTTCGATGAAAAAAAAATTACCGTAAATTTTTGTATGAAAATTTTTAATTTTCATGATTCTTCTTGTTCTTTTTTTCTTTTCTTTCTTTTTATTGTAAAGTTTCGCGTTTCCTCAACGATATGAAAAAATTGTAGATCTACAGTAGTTTATCATTAAAATTGTAGATTTTTGTGAATTTCCAATAAAAAAAAGCGTAAAAATTGTAGAGTTTTGATATAATTTTTCAGATAAATTTGTAATTTTTGTCGATCGAACTTACCTACAGAGAGAGAAAATAAAGAAAATTAAAGGAACCAACAGAAATAAACAAACCGTACTATTTTCGACGGAAAACTGTACGAAAAGTTTCAATTTAATTATTCTCATCCCTCCCCGCCGCCCAAAAAAAAAAAAAAAAAAATCTCAGATGTTCGTGATAAAAATTATTTTCACCAGGATTGAAATAATTGTAATATTTCGTATTTAATTAATAATAATCTGTTATACATAAATATGCACCTATATATTTTCGTACATATTGTTCTATAAATAACGGTTACATCCATCGAATTGAATCTTTTATGATAATAATAATATTATTAGAAAAATCGATCATACCCGTGTCATGTACCGGAACTGAAAATTTTACATGTTAATTATAATCCTGATTTTACTCACGTTTTGCGGAGTCGAATGAAACAGAATATTACAGAGTATTGAAAAAAATATATATACATATGTATAAATGAATAAAATTCCAAAAGTAAATTACTAAAACTTTTATCTCTTCTATGCACAAGCCCGAAAGAAGAAGGCTGCAGCCCGGTTGGTTGACTGACTGGCTGGGTTGGCTTTTACTCTTATAGCTACCTTCGAAACGAACCAAATTAGTCGTTTAATTATTTCAACGAATTATTTTCTTCAGACCAGAGAATCGTTTAACAAATTAGCATCTTGATTCCAATTTTTTTTTCCTTTTTTTTTTTCTTCTTTATATTTTACTCTGTTTTTCTTTTTGCGTTTTTTTTTTTTGCTTTCTCGTACCGGAAGAAGATAATGCATATCTCAATTTTGATTTTTGTTTTTTCTTGTCTGCCTAATTGAGGCTAATTATAGTCGTTTCATTAATTATTATATATTCAAAAAACTCGGCTGATAAGAAGAAAAATGAATGTGGATAATGAAAATGGTAAAAATTAAGCCTGTGCCAGTATAAAGCTCGTAGGAAAACAGACGTGGTAAATTATTTTGATCCCAATAGCGTAGTGATTCCGTACGTCCGAGACTGACTGAAGAGTATTAATTAAACTGGTCAAAAAGTTTAGGAGATAACGTGACGTGGCATTAATGACCCCTAGGGGTTGTATATAGTATATACATATACCCATATACATACATATGTATATAGACGCAATATAATTTGTGGTCGCAAAACGTCGAATGGGGGCGAACTTCAAGTTTGATTAAAATTGTCGAGTATATATGTACGAGATATGTATCGTGTTTATGTATGTAGGTAGGTGGTAGCTGGATATTATAGCTTTTGACAGCGAACGAATCACGTCTGAGGGGATGAAGACTGAAGACAAAAAAAAATGTAAGTAAAATGAAAAAAAAAAAAAACCCGAAAAAACGAAAAGAAACAGGAAATAAGATAAAGTAAAATGAAACGAGACATTTCCTGCAGGGGAAAATTGACGGTAATTACCTGCTTAGCGTAATTTTTGCAGATTCAATGCCTGGGGGATGATAAAAAGGAAAAAAAAAAATTAAGAAATGAAAGAAATAAATGAAAGAAAACAAACGCTTAAGCCAGTCCTACTCGCAGTGTTTGCCCGTGGCAAAAGATCTGAAAATTTATTGTCAACTGAGGTAAACAGCTATATTTTCTGCTTTGTTAATTTTCAGCGCGAGCTTTTTCCTTATAATAAAGGTAAAGGAAAAAAATTTGAAAAAACAAAAACAAAAAAAGGAAATTTTGTTTTTTTCATCGCGGTTATAGTGTAATGAAAAAAAAAAGAGGGAAGGGTCCCTTATTTCCATCTTCTACCGTGTCTCTCTATCTTGTTGGTTTTCCTTTTTTTTCTCTCTTTCTTTCAGCTTCTTTCTCTCTTTTTTTATATTTTATTAGCAACAGGGGCAGTCTTTCTTCTTTATAGCGTTGTGAATACTTGAAAAGCAGCCCACAACGGACCCAACCCCCGAACCCCCGGAACCCTCAAACCCTCAAACCCTAAACTCTCTCCGCATCGCCCTGTTCTCAGAAATGGGTAGATTTTTTACAGTCTACGTGCATGTGAGCCGGTAATTAATATTAATGTTCCATTGTGGTGTGCACGTATCCTTGAGTATATCTAAGTACACACATTCGTATAACCGGATATCTGTGTTAAAAGTTGCGTGCGTTAGTTAGACGGTGTATATAATAGTCCGATTCCGCGCGGCTCCGGCCACACGGTGCGGTATAGTGACTCATGCACATGTTAGTTAAAGTTAGGTGAAGTGAAGTGAAGTGAATCGAAGTTAAGCGAAGTCTAGTTCAGTTCAGTTCAGTTTCAGGCCGGTTTTTGACCACTGTTATGTTTTTTTTTTCTCTCTTCTTCTACTTTTTTCTTTCTTTAACGTAGGGTGTGAAATGGGGATTTTTCCCCCCTTTCGGAAAATCGATAGTCGTAAAACACGTGAAAAACTGCCGGTAAAACACGGCCGTAGTAAGGCGGAATCTTTATACCTTTGCACCTATCGCGTAGACACGCAGCTATACAAAAAATTGGTGGATAGATAGATAGACAGATAGATAGTTGGACAAAAGAAAAATTGCGCTTTTTACTTCGAGAATTTTTGCAATTTTCGACACAAAAAAAAAATTATAAAAATTAGAAGTAAAAATGGAATAGAAGAAGATTATCGAAAATTAGAGATTATTAAAAATTCGAAAAATTCAGACTATACAATTATATTGGCAGTGAAAAATGAAAAATCTCATTTTTTTTCATTTTTATATTTTTTCATTTTTTATTTTATATAATTTTTTTTTTCGGAAACATCGTTTTTTTTTTTTTTTTTTTTGTTCATTCGAAAATAAAGCGGCGTACCCAAAAATTTGTATACAGGGTGTCCTATTTAAAAAAAAAATAAAAATATTAAAATAAATCGAAAAGATGCGAGGTCGTACGAAAAAAATGTTCGAGACAAAAGTTACAGGATTTTAAAGGGGCCGTTTGATAATGCCGCAGATATTGAATTTTTCTACAGGGTTTTTATGGGGATTTTTATGAGGTAGGTAACTCTTTGTTTTTGAGTAGGTCATTTTTCAGTGCAGATTCGTAATTTACAGAACCAAAAAAAAAAGAAAAAAAAATACAATTCTTTTGTTAGAAACTTTTTCTTTACTAAAAGTTCAATTTCTCATTATAAAATAATGAAGTTGATATAATAACGTTGCGAAGCTAATATTGTAATAACATTCTGAAAGTGATTAATGAATTTTAAAAATGACTTGCCACGATTAATCAATAAGAATGAAAAAAAAGTTTTTACTCTTCAAAGTTTTTTTTTTTTTTGCTTCATGTGTTTTCATCAAATTTAGTGTTTTCATCAAGTTTCGTCGTACGAAACATGCATACGACACATATTCTTTTTTAATCCCAGATAGGAAAAGAAAAATGACGCGGGGAACTTTGTAGTAATGGTATATTTCCTTAGGGGAGCCACGTCGTTGCCCGACTATCCCCGGTCAAAAATTGGAATTCGAATTTTCGTTCCGTGAAAAAAGTAGAACTACTCTTCCTAAGTTTTTTTTTTTTTTTCTTTCTATAAGAAATTGTATAGTTTTTTTTCTAACTTGATCGACAAAAGCGACAAATTATTTTCTGAATAGCTGCGAGAAATGATAAGCCACGAAAATCTAAATTTTTATTTTTTTTTATGAAAAAGAAAAAAAAAAAAATTCCAAATATTCCAACTTTTCTGAAAATTAGTAGAATTTTTTAGGTGTAGAAATTTTCGAACAAGACAGGTGTACATACGTGGCAATTTTTTCGTGCCCATATTATTCGATTGTAAATTTCCGATTTTATTGATCTCGTGATCGTTTCTTGTAAGTAAATAATTCGTTTGTCGAGTTTGATAGCCAAAATAAAATGGAAAACTTAGGGGTTTTTCTATTCTGTTAAGTCACACATTTTTCAAAAATTCTAAGTATATAGGAGAACCCGTGGCAAAACGGCACACCAACTTTTTGGACTGGATAAAAAAATTTTTTTTTTTTTTTTTTTTTTTTTTCTTATGGTTAAAAATGCTTATAAAATAGTTACAGTTTTTAGCATAAGGCCGGGGCAATTTAAATGCGGCCACTTAAAAATTTTTAGTAAACGAAATTTTTATTTTATTTTTTTCATCCTTTCAAGTAGTATTATTTGCTATCCGAATGATTTTATCGAGATTCAAAGAAAATAAAGAAACTGATTCGGAAGTAAAATGGGACAATTATATTAGAAATAAAAAAATTTCCAAAAAAAATGGTGTCTCATTTTGGCCCGGGTTCCCCTCTGTACCTACCATTCAGTTAAGAGATGCGTTCAACACCTTGTCGTGATACATCGATACGGTATCTAACGACAGGTCTTATTACAATTTTTATTCCGTTATTGATCACGCATATGCTATACCGGTATATGTTTAGGTATGTATAAATATGTACACGTATGACGTATGTACTCTGATCGGAACGAGTGCTACTTATTATCTTCTTTCTTTATAATTTTTTTTTTTTTTTTTTTCATCTGCTTTGTCGTTTTTTTTTTTCTTTTTTGGACAACATATCACCGCAGCATCTCAGTATCTGGTAAATGGGAAATGGGGGTATTCGTTAATAAAATATTGATAGCAGTAATTTGAGGTTCCGTTGAGAACCCTCCTCGCGGTTGTTGGGATGGTCGTAGAGCCTGTAGGTAATATCAACGAGGTTTATTTTCAGGGCTGATCCCCGTTTTTTTTTTTCTTTTTTCTTTTTTCTGAGCTTGCGATTATATTAGATATCGATTTTTCCTAGCTGCGAAAAGAAATTTTGAAAAAAAAAAAACAAAAACGAAAAAAACAAAATTGTTTTTCATCTAAAACGACGAAAAATTGGTCCAAAAAAAAAAAAAAACGAAACGAATGAAATAAAATTGAAAAAAAAAAAACAAAAAAGAAAAACGATACTTATATACATACGTGTGTATGTATGTATACGTATGTGGTTCATACATGTAAACGTGTAAAAAAGATGGGCTTGATCGGAATCGTTTCATGCACGCAAACAAACCGCGACCATGATCAGCACGCAATGCCCCCTCCTCGGTACATAGGTACGAGTATATACCTATATATATATATACTTTGATTGTAAATTTTTCTTTTCCTATGAAAAAAGAAAAAGAAAAAAACAAAAAAAAAATCGAGACGGAAAGAAAGAGAGTAAAAAATCAAAAATTAGACTCGAGTGGACGATACATTTTTGCATAGTGCAGGATGTGCGAAATTGGGGGATGGAATGTATTTTATTTTGTTTGAAATTCAATTCAAATTCCCTTGTTTCTATATTACTATTTTTATTTATTTTTTTTCGTTTTTTTGGCCAGTGTTAAATCGCGGTTACGAATGAATTGGCTAACTTGACTATCGCGATTATCGTTTATATCCTCGACCAACCCCTGTTTGTGTCCTGTTGCAGTCGTCAATTCATTCGTTAAACTTCTATATACGCGCATATCCATAACGAACGGGGATTTTCCGAGGGGTAGGTTTGTTCGCCCCAGTATTTGCGGACAGTAAAAAGCGACAAATCAAAATTGAACTTTGAATTTACGGGGCTCAATTTAACCGCACTGGAATTTTCGACGGATTTGTACCAAAAAATAATACAAAAATTTTTTTTTTTCTCTTTTCTCTCTGTTGCGCTGTTGAAGCTTAGCCCGCGGATATAATTCACAATCCACTATTCATATCCTACCTGGAATTATTACACATATCCGATATTTCTATATCGATTAAAATTTATAAATGAGGTGTTTCACCCCGTTTCGAACGGTCGAAAAGTTGACCGATCAAAAAAAAAAAATCATAATTTTGTCTTATTACACAAATATATCGAAAGAATTTATGTGAATTTTTTCAGAATTTTTGCATCGAATTTTTTGAGTTTTTACAAATTCCAACTTTTTTCTACGAACCTCCGTATCTCAAAAGTATAAGATCATACAAGAAAATTTATACGACAAAAAAGTCGCAGTTTCGAATCAACTTTCTGAAAAAATTTTTTTGGGGATTTCTCGAATCCCAAAAATACCAATTTTTATCAAAAATACACAAAAATATTTTTTTTCGACGAGTATGTCTTTTTTGATTTGCCTCAAAAATTTACAGAAAATACTCTCAAGTGTTTACAGCAATCATATATTTTTTTTAAGATGGTTGGCTTAATCGTTTGGAAGCTATATTCATTATATGCCTAATATGCTTTATTAATTAATTTTTTTTTTCGAAAAAAAAAATATAGCTTCCAAACGATTGAGCCAACCATCTTAAAAAAAATATGCAGTTGCTGTAAACACTCGAGAGGATTTTCTGTAAATTTTTGAGGCAAATCAAAAGTGACATATTTGTTGAAAAAAATATTTTTATGTATTTTTGATAAAAATTGGTATTTTGGGGATTCGAGAAATTCCCAAAAAATTTCTTTTCAGAAAGTTGATTCGAAACTGCAACTTTTTTTGTTTCATAAATTTTCTTGTATAATCTTATACTTTTGAGATACGGAGATTCGTAGAAAAAAGTTGGAATTTTGAAAAATTCAAAAAATACGATCCAAAAATTCTGAAAAAATTCACATAAATTCTTTCGATATATTTGTGTAATAAGACAAGATTATGATTTTTTTGCGATCGGTCAATTCTTCGACCGGGGGTTCGAAACGGGGTGGAACACCTCAAATATACAAACTACCCCCTCCGGCTTGGTTTCTAAACTCTATTTTCCAGAGAAAATAATTTTGAAATCAAAATTCTAAACACACGTATAAATATCTAATTTCCATATATAATAATTCCCGAATCGTATTGAAACGAAAATAAATTTTCGCCCAGATGTATACCAGTACAAAGGATATTATTGGAAATCAATTGACCGTAGGTAGATAGGTAGGTAGGTAGGTAGGTACTCGTATATAGACGAGGTTAAAGATCTTGATGGCTTGTTTCTGAACAAAGAGCGCAGAATCTCGCGTTATCTTAGCTCGTAAAGTTGAACGTTGAACGTTGAACAGGATTTCTACGTGGGGTTGTTCAGGAGCCAGACTGAAGAAATGAATTATGGAAATAGGTGCAGGTTATACCTATCACACAGACGAGTCTCTCAGGGACTAGAGGTCACGTCAATTATCTCTCACGGTTATATTCGGACTAAAAAAAAAAAACAAGTTTGAAAAAGCTCGTGAAGTCAAACAAAAAGAATTTTTCTGTTTTTTTTTTTTTTGTTTTTTTTTTTCATAAAAAGCTGCCAGGATCAGTCGAAAACATATATTCCTCGGTAAAAAAAATTCGAATCAATGTCATATTATTTTGTCTGCAAACGAAAACAACATTTCACAAGCAGTTCGATACAGCCTAAAAAGAGTAGAACACTTTTGGCGTATAAAAATTGGCTCGACTCTGACAGACCAACACAAGACTGTTGATGAAAAAAAATAATGATGTTCCATGTTCCACTTTCAGTGATCCCTGTACTGACTATACCTGAAAAATTCTAAAGAAACAAATTAAAAAAAAAAAAAAAAATGGCAGAATGGCAGAATGGTGTCAAAAAAACGAAACATCATGTAACGTTGCAGTTATTTGCTATAATGAAATAGAAAACAACAGCAATTTATCAACAGTGTGGGCAAAGTTTGACTTTCCAGCTGTGTAAAGTGTGCGCAAAGTACCTTTTTTCCTCACGATTTCTCCACTTTACCGCACGATTCTACTTTACCGTACGATTTTTCTGTTCTAGCGTAAGATTCTACTTTACCATTTGCTGGAAAGTCTCATTTCGCGCACACTATATAGAAAAATAGATTTTTTTTTTTGCAAATTTGAGGGTGTTTTAGTGCCCTTGAATTTTTTTGCGCACAGTTGCTGACTAGACAAAGTCATTTCTGGTTCTCTCGTTAACCGAAATACACTGCAGAATAATTAAACCTGTAAATTGCAGATCTGAATGCGGAGAGGAAGAAGACTTTCCAAGACCAGAAACAGACAGAATTCTAGCCACCATGGAAAGCACAAGCTTTTCTATATAATAGAACGAAATTATAGGGGACTTGCGGCGCAGTTCCTCGTCTTATACGACTCCCCGCTCTCTCTCTCTCTCTCTCTTTCCCTTTAACCCCTATACCCGTTCTAAAGCTCTTATCGTTTTCAGATTGGGTGGCAAGATAGATGCAAGGCATGTGCACATGGTCACGAGTACATACATAACTGGGTGCTGAAAACGTGTATATATGCAATATATGTATACGTATATATACATACATATATACGTATATACAGAGATGTCTGTATTCGGTGCTTCTTTTTTTTCTACTCGTGTGTTTTCGGCGAACGTTAAAATATATCGAACTTTCCAACTTTTACACCGTACGAATTTTTCAACCCCAACCCCCAACCCTAACCCTAACTCTGGGGCTTAGAATTAGCCAGAATTTTTCATCCGGTTCACCTACGAACGGTTGTTTTTTTCTTTTTTTTTTACCTTGTTTTAAAATCCACCTCCTTTAGTTCGGGGGAAGGTTTTAATCCATTTTCACCAAATTCAACACTCCGGATTCATGGGTTTAGCTATTTTCGAAATAGACATAGAAATTCTTCGAATTGAAATATCGAATCCACAATGACTGACAAGAGTTTTAAAAAATATTGTCGTATTGTTTCTTTGAAACTAATTTTCCAAAACGTTTTTTGAAATTGCTGATCGAAAATTTTCCGATAACGAAATTGCATAATTGTTAATTTTTGTTACACTTGATTCGCGATTTTCGATAGAACGTAAATTCTATCTCGCATATTGTAAAAAAAAAAAAAAAAAAATGAGAAAAAAAATGTACTCTCGGAAAAGTTACTGCGCATTATTATTCGACTCTATTTTTTGTTAAAAGGGTTGCCGAACGACTTCGCTCCAAAAAATAAAAAAAAAAAAAAAAAAACAACGAGAAAAAGGGAAACACAATTTTAAAAATAATTAAGTGCCCTTTTACTACACAGCGTTGTATATAAATCGCAAAAAAAGAAGAAGAAAAAAAAAAGAAAAAAGTCTGATGTATCGCAAGAATCGTGTTTTATCGCAAAATGTGTTTCTGGATCAGAAGTCAGACATAAGAGCGTTTGTTTGGGGTCGGGTGAAGAGCTTTTGGTAAAACTTTAGCTCGTCGAGGGATTGAGGGAGGTGATGGTTATAGTAGTAGTAGTAGTGGTGGTGGTGGTGGTGGTGGTGGTAAATACTTATCGACTTTTATTCAGTGTTGCAGATAAACGGAAGGGCACAAATACGTCTTATAATACCTACATGTTGTTTTTTGTTTTTTTTTACTAGATATAGGTACATAAGTACTCGAAGGGTGTTAGGTACGCCAAACCGCAATTAATTAATTGCAAATATTTATTTCAAATTTTCTGATAAATATATATTCGGCTAGATAAAATACAAATAAACCGTATCTACGCGTTTTTCATTTCTTTATAGTCTATTTAAGTATTTTTCTCGTTTTTCAAAAATTTCATTACTTAAAAGACTTACGGCGATTATTTTTACTTCCATTTTCACAGCTTCTGATAAGACAGACTCGTACGTTAACCTATAGCCAGATTTTTTTTTTCTACGAGTTCGTCAAGAATGAAAGAATAACACAATTTTTTCTAACTTCCCACTACGAAAATTGAAAATTTTCAAAAAACAGGGAAGATATTGGTTTCGGTTCGGTTTTCGAAAATCGAGTTTTCATCAGATCTCGACGTTTTGGGTTCCTAGGAAGCTATTCTGACTATTTTTGGATGGACTTCCGTATGTGTGTGTCTCCGTAAGCAAATTTTTGAAGTACGATATCTTTAGAACGAATCGACCGATTGGAATGGTTCTTGCGGCGATCGAAAGGGTTTATCAAGACTTAGATTTGATTAGATTTTGGAGTCGATCGGTCGAGTAGTTTCAAAGTTATTCGAAGAATATAAATTGGAAAAAAAAATTTTCATGTTTTTAGCGCATAACTCCTAAACTGTTCGTGCGATTAGTCTCAAAACTTAATCAGATTTAAGTCTTCGATAGCCCTTTCGATTGCCGCAAGATTCATCAAAATCGACCGATTAGTTTAAAAGATATTGCACGACAAAAATTTCTTTTTTTTTGATAGACGTGAGTTGATTTCGAATCACTAAATGTCCAATCTGTCAAATTGTTTAAAAACTATTAAAAATTTCGCCCATAAACATACAGACTGAACGATATCTTCTGACAGTAAATATAACTTCCTAAAACCTAGAAATGTTGACATTTGACAAAAACTTGATTTTTGAAAATGAGACGGAAAAAAATTTGTATACGGAAAACTAACTATACTTATAATCTCCATATAGCGGGAAGTTTTAGGGTTGGCCCATAGGTCAACCGGTTTCCTGATGTTTTTTTCTGATCTTTTCCAAAAAATTGACTATTTTTAATTTTTTACGTTTCTTAATCATTTATTTTCTATCTTTCCTGAACATTTACAACTTGGTTTAACCCTCGTTGAGTAAAGGTTGTATAGCAGTAGCACTATAGGCTCTGTTCGCGTGTTAAAAGAATGAAAGAACAAACAAAAAATAAAAATAAAAAATGAACAAAAAAAAAACAAAGAAACGGAAGAGAATAATTTTTTTTTTTTTTTGTTTTTTTTGCCACTTTCGCTCGACAGTCGAGCTATGTATGAGAAAGTGAAAAAGTAAATAGCAGTAGGTATACACACATAGGTATACTAGGGTATCTATAGAAGGTTGCCAAAAATAATAACCGGCTCGAGATTTACAACTGCGTCATTTCACCAGACCGGATGTAGGTAGACCTCCAGTTTTTTTTTTTTTTTTTTTCTTTCTTTTTGTTCGTTTTTTTTTTTTTTTTTGTTTGCTCTTCAAGGCCGAATCTCTCCGGGGTGTAAACCCTTAGCCTGACCTGTTACTATACATAGGTATGCACACATGTACATTACAGGGTGTCCGTTATTTCGCGAAAAATTTGTTTCTCTCTTTGACGTCCCCTGAATCGTAAGTTTATATCCTAAAACTAAAGTTCATGAAGCAAAAAAAAAAAAAAAAAATACAATTCTAATTTTTTTTTTTTTAAACCGTGCCAATATGACTTTACTTTTTTGGAAACTATTTTTTTTTTTCTCAATCATTTCATCAGCTATCCAACGAATTATTGGTAATTTTCTTTCTTGAATGGTGTCTTTCGATGGAGAAATTTTGATATTGGTGAAATAAGAATTTTTTCAAGAGAAAAATCTGTTTTCAAAGTAAAATTCTGTTATTTTATATATTCAGAAGTTTTTTTTTATTTATCGTTTCGCCCATGTCAAAATTCTTTATCGAGAGACACTATCTGAGGAAGAAAATTAACAATATTTCGTTGGATAGTTGATGAAATGACTGAGACATGAAATAATTTCAAAAGAAAAAAAGAAAAATTAAAAAATCCCATTTTAAATGAATGGGAAAAGTATAAAGTGATTTTGGCCCGGTTTAAAGGTATCGGAATTTTTTTTTTTTTATTGTGGGAGCGTAGAAAATGAAGGAAAAATGAAGGCAATTTTTGTTCCCTTTTTTGTTTTTGAATTTTCATTCGATGATACGAATGATTTATAAAAATAATTACTAATATTAATAATTAAACCAAACAACAAATATATGATAATTATTCTGAATGTATATAACAAGTCAAATATATACATATATATTACGTGCGTGTAAAAAATATATGTCATATCAATCATTTTTTATACTTTCATTAAAACATTTTTATATTTTTTCTTTTTTCTATACGCACAAAAAATGAATGATGATTCGTTTGCTTTATGAAAATTCTTTCGAAGATACATCATGATCCCCTTGGGTAAATCTTTCAGGCTTCTACGTTTTTTTTTTTTTTCTTTTTTTTTTCTCTCCTTCTGTCCTTCTTTTTTTTTAATTAAATATGAATATATTTCAAGGGTAGGTATAATATATTAAAGACCAGTTATCGCATAACTCTCGTGGTCGTGGTACAGAAACTGTTCTAAAAACGAAAAAAAAAAAAAAAAATTGAACAAAAAACCAAAAAAAAAAACTATCTACTTCGTCAATTTTTTTTTTTTTTTTTGCACCCTTCTCTGTAAGAAAAAAATTGAAATAAACAGTTACCTGAAATTTTATTTAATTATTATGAAAAGTAAAAATAAAAGAATCACAATTTTTATTTCAGTTGTTAAAAACAGTTTTTACATATACATATATATTTATATATATATATATATATATATATATATATATATATGTATATACATACCTAGAGCTACCTTCGGCGAGGAGCGGTATAATAAGTTTTATTAAAAGCTACCCTGTGTTTATTATACCTTTGCAGTACTCAGATATAGATATAACACGGTATACATGGAATGGTGGATGTATATCTATACAACGCGTTGTTCATTAGTGGTAGAATTATACGAGAATAAGAAAAGTGTATCGTGGTTTTTAATGCGGAAGTTATTAATGAAAATAAAACTGGTTCCCAGCCCCCAGCCCCCCCATGCAGCCCAGCACAGTTCTCGTAATTTTAGACCACGGGTATAGGTGAGCGGTGCGCCATGGTATGGCATGCCATGCCATACCGTACCGTACCTCGCGGGGGAAGGTATAACCCAACCTACTCTCTTAGGATGAGAAAAGTGCGTAAATTTACCATATTTTTAAAAATCTTTATGCATGAACTTTGCATGGGGAAAAAAACTCTGGTCGACTATAATATATAAGGCTAACCTCGCGCGGTTACAGTATTTTAACGGTTTATTTATCGCACTTGTTTCTTTCTTTCTCTCTCTCTCGCCGTGGGTGGTAGAGATAACTCGAAATTTTTCTAGAGACAAGAAAAAACAAAAATAAAAATAAAAAACGAAAAAACGAGAAGGAGAAGAATGAGAAGAAAAATGGAATTACTTATACACACTTGCCTATACAATTTTCTTTAATTTTTTTTTAATCTTTTCCGGATAATCCAACAAAACTTTACAACTTCGAGTATAAGAAAACGCTATATATACTTATGGCCACTGTCCTTTCGGAATTGGATGAAAGTTTTTTTTACCAGTTAGTCCGCTCGAGTAGCTAATGAACACGGACATCAACTTTATCGACACCATCAAGACTCAGGGTCTAGAGCCCGAAACCACTCCTGAAACTTTACCTTATTTAGGTTTTTTTTTTTTTTTTTTTTTTTTTATACTTTTCATCAACTTGGCGATAATAAAAGTATATTGGTTTCGGTGGAAGAATCACTTTTCTGTGACAATCTTGGAAAAAAATTTCGATCCTCTGGTGTCCGAATTAGATTCGTGAAAGATTGGGAAGTCTGTCCATTAAAAGTCGACGGATAATTTTGTCGATTTTTCATTCCGATGATGGACATCAAAAATTTCCACTATTCATTGAATTCAAACTTTACTGCCACACTTGCTGATGGTGTTTTCAGCAATTGCCTGGGCTTCTGAAGCGATGGAAAAGTAAAGTGACAGAATAGTTGTTGGATTAAACCATGGGTGTGTGTGTCAGAATTTGTTCTAATGAAACGGAGTCATCACAGCATCGAGGTGAGGTATAAATTTGTCTAGGGATTTTGTCACTTAACACGATGTGAGTTTTGGGAATAATATATATGTCCCTCAAGTTATACTTTGACTAAACCTCGCTGAGTATCTACCAACAAGTTTGTCACGGACCAATGAATCCTCAACGTTGGTCCCCGGTGTCGTTAGCGTTCTATGCTTCAATTCATCCCTTCTCCTTCTCCTTCTCCTCCTCTCTCTCTGTCTCTGTCTCTCGAAAATCCTGCATGTTGTGGTTTCGTGTGATCATTCAAAGCACGCTGAGCACTGGAATATGAAATTGTCACAGTTTCACGATCACGTGCCGGAACTTCATGTTGCGTGTAACTATCAACCCACGTGTCGAAGAACTAGATACCAGACATTTTGCAGGACCAAAAGTCCAACAAGGACGCTATGAACCCTAACGAGCTTTATAGGGCGGCTCTTCTGCTCGTGAAAATTTCGGCTAAGTGTCCAAGTTTAAAAACAGCCGAATTTCTAGAATTTCTATGCGCTAAAAACGTGAAAAATATTTTTTTTTTTAATTTTTATTCTTTGAATAACTTTGAAACTAATAGACCGATCGACTCCAAAATCTAATCAGATCTAAGTCTTGATAAACCCTTTCGATCACCGCAAGAACCATTCCGATCGGTCAATTCGTTCTAAAGATATCGTACGACAAAAATTTGTTTACACATACACAAATATGGATGTCCATCAAAAAATAGTGAGAATAGCTTCCTAGGAACCCAAAACGTCGAGATCTGATGAAAACTCGATTTTCGAAACCAATAACTTCCCTTTTTTTTGAAAATTTTTAATTTTCCTAGCGGGAAGTTAAAAATTGACTGAAATAATACCGATGCTAATCCCGAGGAACATTCTTCACCGGCTCTAAATCTTTTCAGTAATTAAATCGCGTATTTAATACGCTCGTATTAGTTAAAAAGCCAGTTTTAGGTTGACCCATAGCATCGTCGTACGATGTAGGAATATGAATTGCAGGAGATTTTGCTGCAGCTGGAGCGACGCACATATCCATGTATGTGTTTGCACTATGACAATTTGCGGTGAACCGCTGTGCTGTCACATTGGGCTTACTGTTTAGCATTGAAACGCGGTCAAACGGAGTCGAGGCCGCATTCTAATTAATCCCTGTGCTAGTTAGCCGTCCAATATAAGCCGCAGTTGAAAACAATTGATCGATTATCTCATGCTCTTCACTATCAATTATACCCGATGATTATAATCCGGGAAGGGATGAAGAGAGTCCTTCTCTCCAAAGCTCAGGCTGTTTATTCATATTGTTCACAGTATTCTGATGCAGACATTTTTCAAATACATATCTGCCAACGGGGAAATCCTCTGAGACCCAACTCTCGCTGCCACTTCTGTTACCTTTGTCAATCATAATCCGAACGGATTAACAAGGGTAACGTCCGGCATCGGGCGCATGCCATGCCATGAGCGTCAGGAATATTGGACAGGCATGTTTTTTTTTTTCTCTTTTTTTTTCGGACTTTGTCCAAAAAATGTAGGGAGGTTCAAATTTTTCAGCGAGCTTTCAACGCGTTATTCAACCAGCTTCGAAGAACCGTTGACCGTTAGAAATCTTGGGGTAGTTTATCGGAATTGTTTTATCAAATATCGCAACTTATCGAAAAACGCGAATCCAAAGTGAATTTGGATGGAATTGGTCCACCGATAAATTGAGTTATTGTAAAGGAAAATTTCGAACTGCTACCCCTTCCAGACTCGATTTTCAAATCACGTTATATTTTGGAGAAATCTAATCAACCAAAGATTTCGGTAAAATCTTATAAACGATTGAAAAATGTATGAAAAGAAACAAAAGAAAAAAAAAGGTTTCGATTTTACTGGATCGACTTTGATTCCGAATGTATAAAATTTTCGTCTTCTCTTATATCTTTCTAAAAAAATTATTTTCCTACTACAGGTTTTTAAAAAGTAGAATAATTCGGGGTCTGAACAATGCAACGAGCTCGACTTAAGGGTATAGCTGGTACTTTAACCTGCATAATAACGAACTCGATGGTAGAAACTTTGGCAGTTATTTAAAAAAGACGAGTTTCTCCTTGAAAAAAAAAATTAAAAGTAAAAAAAGGAAGAGAGGGAAATAAGAAAAGAATGAAAGATACGTGAGATATTTAAAAAAAAAGTAAAAAGAAAAACGTTATACGAATCTACGTGACAATAAATACGAGAAAAGAATAATAAAAATTTTTTTTCCTGACATCGCAACAGCAAGCAGCTGCGTGCGGAGTTTTAACTCGTGTGTGAAATTGCGGTTGAGGTGGGAATTCGTGAGGAAGAGAATGAAAAAAGGAAGAAAAAGTGGGGCAAAATAAAAACAGAAATGAATAAGATGAAAAAAAAAAAAACATCTGCATAGATATGTGCACTGTAAAGCTCCACTCAGATCCTCCTGAACTTCTTCTTCATCATCTTCTTCTTCTTCTTTCATAAAATTGTTGAATTTATTGTAGACAATTTCCTAAATGTTATTCAATAGAGAGATCATATGCTGATAATTACCTAATTCCTAAAACACTAAGACGTCACAGTACCTGGCTACATTTTCGCCTTACCTGTCCTTTCCCGAGAAAGGACTGCCTACATACGTCCATGGTCTATTATTACAAGCCCATTAAAGTTGACATATCTATCAATAATTACTAGCTGCCAGTTAAGCTAGTATGAAATTACCAGCACCACTCGGTTAGAATATTGCGTGAGATTAAACTGGCTAATAAATTTAGTTCAAAGCTATCATTATTTAGTGTATATCGATAACGATCAAGTACGATTTTTATATTCCGTCTAATCCAACGATTGGCATATATATACACATTTCTAATTAAATATGCACCAAGACCTTCTGATCCGCCACTCGAAATAATAACAAAAAGAAGAAAACACTCAATTTTTTCTTGATAAATAATTAATGAGTGATCGAGAGGCATAAAGATTCTCATTAAGATTCATAATTTTCTCAGAAGATCAGAGACGTGACATCGTGTCGTTTGTGACAGCGGTGGGATAGGTTCAGGTCTCCAAAAAAAACAAAAAAAAAACTGTAAAAGTAAATTCTCAGAGTTTATAACAAAGATCTTGTTAACCTCACGATTAAAGATCGTTTCTTGAGTGAGCACTGGTCTTTATTTTCCTGTTCTTCTCCGCAGCTACCATTCTTCACAACTTCCTTATTCCTTCTAAAGACGACTCCTTCTTCTCACTTGTGAGATACTCGACTTTCTGCCAGCTTCAGAAAAGAAAAGTTTACCTCGTAAAGCCGCTGCCTTTTCCCCTTCTCTTCCTCTTCTTATTCCTATTCTTTTTGTATTTCTTCATTCTTCTTCTGCACCAATACACAAAAAATAATGTACACCGCTCGCAAGGTGTGTACACGTATAAATATGGTATATCTCTATGTGTAAGCTAACGTCGCGAGATCAATAACGACCACTGCGAGCTGCTCGACCAGCTGAACCGACTTTGGCACTACCATGCCATGCTATGCCATTCCACCGCAAAGTGAGTATAGGTTCCACCCACACTAAGGCCTCAAGTTTGAAAACATCTTCGAATAACTAATTAAAGTCGAAGTGACAGCAATTAACCGCCCCCACGCTAGACCACACTTGTATACCAAAGGCAGGCTATAATCTTCAGTTTCTCAACTTAGAGGATCGATTATTACTAGTTCGAAGCCACTTTGGTAAGGTCGTGGAAGAAATTTGTTATCGGTTCAACCAGCGGAGAGAACTTGTTTGCTTTTTCTTTTTATCCTTTTCCTTTTTCGTTTTTCTTTTTTTGATATTCGTAAGAAAATCAGTCTGGTTGGTTTATCTTGGACTTGGGATTCGATACAACAACTTATGAAATAAAAAAAATTCTAGGTCAAATTTCGAGGTCGACCCTTCAACCCCTGGTTCGCCTTTTGGTTCGCTTCTCTCGAGTAGACGAGCTGAAGAAAGAAAAGAGAAAAATAAAAAGAAAAAAAAAATGTCGGTTACACTCAAATAGCTGCTGTGTACTGTATCTCGACTACAGGATCTTGAAGAGGGTTACCCCGCGAGGGCCAAGTGTCGGGAGAGTTTGCAGTGGGAACAATAAGGCCGAAAGATCTCGACGCCCCAAGATCCAAGTCAAAAGGCTGTCAGAATATCGGGCAGTGAATCTCGTCAGTAAAGCGGGGCGTGTGACAGGCAATTAATTTACAAAAAAAATAAAAATAAAATGAACAAAAAATAATAAAGGGGATGATTCACTCGCTTCTGTCGATCGGATATCGAATGTAAAGGCAATTAAAAATCGAGAATAAACCAAAGATTCATTGAAATTTCGGGGAAAAAATCTTGTGGAATCTAAAGAATAATGAAATGTTCATAAAAACCGGGATTTGTTTTTTTTTTTTGTTTCTCTTACCTGGACAACAATTTTAATGCGGATTATTGATAGATTTTCAATTCATTTTATTTCATTTTATTCCATTTTATTTTTATAGACGCATTACAAGCTTGTAAGTTACGCAGAATCGCCCCTTGAGCTGAAAACATTATATGAGCGGGTAGAAAATGGGGTGGAGAATGTACGGGGCTCGTGTCAACGTGAATAAGTAAACTTAGCCTGTACTCTGTCTCAGGCCTATTTCTATTCCTAAGAAGAAAAAAAAAAAGAAAAAAAAAAAATTACAACCCTCAAGCGACTAGAACTCGGGGGGCACTTTGCTCGGGGTGTGTTTCCTTTTCCTAACTGACTACGTGCTCGAAAATATCGTGTTGAATAATTCATTGCGTTTAAGATTCTCTGTGTAATTTTTTTTTTTTCTTGTTTTTTTTGAACAAAAAACTTGTCGGACAATCTTGAAAAGGCCCCAAAAATACATTTTTTTTTTTTCTCTTTTTCTTGCTTCCGTCTAGTCCTGAATTAAGTCGTTGATTATGAATAAGTGACGAGACTGCATACCCTCCTCTGTTTTTCTTTTTTGTTTTTGAACATTTGGTGACATTTATTTTTATGTTTTGGTCTTTTTTTTTCCCTCATATCTCTTTCGGTATTGGAATTTGCTTTCTTTGACCCCTGAGGGAATCTTATTTCGTAAGGTATTTGTGTTTTGTTTTTTTACATTTTGTTTTTTCTTGTCATTTTTTCCCATCTTCAAAATCTCGCAGTTGATCTCGAAATGCGTAATATATTTCGTAACAATTCGCGGCAGACACTGCGGGGGTCGGATAACACCTGCTGCGTGGTTTTGATGAAAAAGAAGTAAAAGAGAGTGAGAGAGAGGGAAAGAGGAAGAACAGGAAACAAGAAAAGAAAAATATGTGTACAAAAAAATCGTTTCTTTTTATGTATCTGTATGTAATTTTGCGAAACGAGAGGATGAGGGTCGAGGTCCAGATCAGGACCAGAATAAATAAATTACGCAATTCCTCACCATCCGTTTATGACTGTATTCTTTTTGAAAACAGTAATGAGACACTTGAGAAAATTGAAGAAGGGATCTGATCGAAGTTTAAAATTTTGCAAATTTCGAAACGGTTCGAAATGACGAGTTCGTTTGAGACGATTTGGAATGTTTAGAAACGATAAAAAAATCCAGAATAATAAAATCCAAAAAAATCAACATGCAGAGGGCTCAAAACTCTGAATGTTCCAAAACTCCGAAAGTCCGAAAATCCGAAAATTTAATGAGCGGGGTTCGAAATTTTGAACCTTCGGTGCTTTTCGATTCAAAATTTTTCCAAATTGCTTATTCAGACTTCGGGGGGAATACCATTTTCAAAAAACTGTGAGATCGGTGCTATTGAGATCCAGAATCTTTACCGCTCGAAAATTTCATAATTTATAGCTTAAACCCGGCTCCAATTTTCGCGGAAAAAATTCTTCCAACAGACTTTCTAAAAATCCCCTTATTTTTATTCATGTTTCAGCTGCAGCCGTCAAGCTACTTCACATACACGTACCACCGTACACGCTCAAGGGTGAAAGCGCGCTCTTGCTGTGCAGGTGAGTGGCTTGCTCTTACAGCTAGTGGTTACGAGAAGCGAAGAGTGATCTCTACTACTAGAATTTAAACGCCTCTAATTTTTCATCGCTGCAGTTCTATACGGTTGATAATAAAGGTATATAAGAAAGAAAAAAAGAAAAAAAAAATTTGTCAACGCAGCAGTAGGAAGCTTTTTATCGTTTTATCGTAAAACGCAGCAGTTTCAAACACAAAAAAAGAAAAAAAAATGGGAAAATGGTGCTGCACGTTCCGAATTAACATGATTAACAATTCTCAGGATCTAGAAGCTCTGTTTTACCGACACGTCGGTAAAACCGAACTGCATTATCAAAGAAACCCGAATTACTTGTCACAAAGGAATAGAATGAAAATTCACAATACACATATCAAATAATAATATAAATACTTAATTAAAATGGCGGGTATTTCCACCCCGTGTTTCTGTCTCTGTGATTGGATCATAATCCCTAATCCCAACTAATATCGGACTATGCTTTGGTAATCCGGAGCTAGAACAGCGGGCCAATAAGTTTTCTCGTGTTGTGGGTTTCGGAACTAAAGATCTGAATTTTCGTACTGTGTAGGGGGAGATGTTAGGGGTGAAACGGGATGAGGGTGGGTTATGGGGTTGTGGTTCGGGTACGGTTCAGAATTAGGCTGGGTATAGAGACTAATTCTAACGTCCACCAAGTTCTAATCCCTCCTTAATCTCCTTGATTATTATCCCCATTGATTCTCGTACAGTAGCTGGTATCGCGGGCTGATCACTAATGCATTAGCTACGTCCTCGAGCATTAAGTAAGACCGCTGATACTTGGGGAGAACTGGGGGGGAGGGAAGGACGAAAAAAAAATAGAATAAGAGAAAAAAACGAAAAGAAAAAAGAGAAAAAAATAAAGGATGGGGGAGAAGAACACAACAGTAGCTGGGAAATTTCAGCGCCTGGAACGTGCCACCTTCTAATTGGCAACTCTCTCGAGCGAACATGAGCACGTTTCTTAGCAATTTTAGCGACCGATCGATTCCCATACCTGTTTAAGAACGTGCGATGTATCATAGACGGTGAATGCTGTGCAGGAAATGCTTTTCGAAAATGATAACGCCTACATTCATAATTCCTGAACCAGGGTCCCGCTTGTAATCCTTGTAATCAGCATCGCGGTCATTAATACACATTATACACGTCCTGCTGCAGGTACAGAACCATCCAACCCCCGTACTCCACCCGAGCCATACCAGCGAGAAAATGATTGATTGATTACCCGGGACATCCAGGACATCAATTCAGAATAGCTAGATCTAATGATAGGGGGAGAATTTTACGTCCAACGGTAATCACCTCAGGGGTTATGAAAAGCAGTTAGCCCCCGACACGATCGTATCGGGGGTCCATTTTACATCCGAAAAATTATTTTCATGTCATCTCTCAAATCCTTATACAATTTTTCCTGAATCAAAATTATTCTCGAAATTTTCAAATGCTCGTGAAATTTTTTTAAAATCGTTCCGCCGAGAGGGGAAAAAGGAATGTACACGCCAAGTGTGTAGCTTTCAGACCGATGTTTCCTCTTTCATGGTCAATCAACGAATTAACTGACAGAATCCAAAATCATTCTCGAAATCTTGAAAATTTCGTAAGATCTGTTAAAAATCGTTGCTCCGAGGGAGGAAAAAGGAATCTACACGCCAAGTGTAGTGTAGCTTTCAGATCGATGTTTCCTTTTTCGCGGTCAATCAATGAATTAACCAACAAAATCCAAAATCATTCTCGAAATCTTGAAAATTTCGTAAGATCTGCTAAAAATCGTTTCTTCGAGAGAGGAAAAAAGAATGTACCCGCCAAGTATGTAGCTTTCAAATCGATGTTTCCTTTTTCGCGGTCAATCAATGAATTAACTGACAGAATCCAAAATCATTCTCGAAATCTTGAAAATTTCGTAAGATCTGCTAAAAATCGTTTCTTCGAGAGAGGAAAAAAGAATGTACCCGCCAAGTATGTAGCTTTCAGACCGATGTTTCCTATTTCGCGGTCAATCAATGAATTACCTGACAGAATCCAAAATCATTCTCGAAATCATGAAAATTTCGTAAGATCTGTTAAAAATCGTTGCTCCGAGAGAGAAAAAAGGAATGTACACGCCAAGTATGTAGCTTTCAGATCGATGTTTCCTTTTTCGCGGTCAATCAATGAATTACCTGACAGAATCCAAAATCATTCTCGAAATCATGAAAATTTCGTAAGATCTGTTAAAAATCGTTGCTCCGAGAGGGGAAAAAGGAATGTACCCGCCAAGTATGTAGCTTTCAGACCGATGTTTCTTTTTATTCACAGTCCGTTAAATGCTGGATTGCTTGTCTGACGTGTAACTGAAAATTTGTTGGATCCCGAGCCAGAAGGAGTTGTATTTTAATCTCGATAAGAGCTGAGGTCAAGGGGTGTATGCTGAAGGGTTAGATTTCGGCATCCGCATTGTTGCTTGTCTGCAGCTTTACCTGGACAGATTCTCCCGTATTGTAAAACCTGTGTATACATATGTATACATTTACATATATACAGGAATGGAGTACGCAGCTATATAGACACACCTATACACCTTGCAGACTTGCATTCGATGTGGAGACTGGATGCAGCCAGACCAAAGTCAGCAGAGTTTAGTTCGTTTCGATCGAAAGCCTATCTGCACTTATCGCCCATCTGGTTCGATGTTCGTCGCCCCCTCACAACGGTGAAACCAGGAGAAGTTGCGGACGTTGTCGTTCCCCGGGATCTCTCTTTCCTACTACACCCTGCCAACGGCAACCGGCTCGTTTTACGAATTCTAGAAGCGTTCCTGGCTTCGGCTAATGCAGTTGGTGTACGCGAAATGGAACGACGATGGTAGGAAAGGGGATGAAGAAGAGAGAGAGATAGAAAAAGAGACACGACAGAGGATGGGATTCAACGCTACAACTACTACTACAAACCCGTGTATATCTACTCACAATTTTCTCCTCTATTTCCCGAGAAAGTACACCAAATCTTCGCAATACGTTTTTCTAAATTTTCTAAATACAGTTACCTCTTCTTTTTTTTTGAATTTCTACTTGTCTAAACCAAAGAAACGTTGTGTAGAGATTTATTCGAATTTTAGACCCGCGTCTCCTCAACGGTTAAATGTCTCGGTTCTGGTTGCCAAAACTTCAACCTCTTCGTAATCAAGTTTCCTTAATGATCCCTGAGAACAATGGAGCGTTAATTCCTTAATCTTCGCTCTGTCATGTAGTTTTCGAAAATTTTGGTCTACCTGTTGTATAAACGGTTCTTCTTCTTCTTCCTGTTTCCGTCGAATTAACACCTAGAAAATCCCCCTCCCTGCACTACCGTTCTCTGAGAAAATACTCACTCGTGTGTATACGTGTCTGTAACACCTTCATATACCTTTATCAGGTATTATTTGACGTCAGCACTCGCTTCTAGCACCGCTTACCTTATACTCACTATTTTCTTAGCCCCAGGGTCTTAACTTATCTATATCATCTTCGAGGCTCACAGTCTCCTCCGGCAACGTCAGCACTAATACTCAATGAAAAGGAACACGCTTCTTGAAGACTTGTAAGCGACTTGAAGCACGTAGGCGAATATGTCAAAGATTTTGGCGACGATCAGCGGCTCGAAAATTGCTAAGAAAAAAAAAAAAAAATATATAAAAAGAAGGAAATTTAACAGGAGAGAGAATAACAGTACTTCGTACTTCACTCCGGGCTAGATATGATGTAATTATAAAACATGGGCATCCCTTACTCTCGCCCTCGCCCTCGGTATACGTAACGGTACCACCAAGCTGTATTTCAATACCCAGTATTCATCGCAATTGCGGGTTGTGAGGGAAACGCAACGCGGAGAGACCAACACAGATCCCCATGGGATGTGACCCGGCAAATAAGCCGGAGGATGCAAATCAATTCTGGGGAGTGTAGAGCATTGGGTAAAATTTCCCTGTCTCTCTATACTCTTGTGTGTGAATTTTCTTGTTCGGCCAGTTTCTTTGATCAAGAGACTCGGTAGAGTCCCGAGCCCAGTTATATGAAATAATAATTTTTTTTCTATGCGCTAACTATCCATACGTGGTTCGACTTATCACTCCTTTGTGCTGCAGTTATATCGATTTATAAACCACCTTCATCACGCGATGAGAACTTCGATAACTATAAATATCTGCCTCAATTCTTTCTCACATTTATCTCTCCACGAGGGATGGGGGTGTAGATATCTTCACACTACACTGTTTCCTCATCGGAAAACGTTTCCCTCGACATAGGTATATGTACATACTCCACGTGATTTTACACCGTGCACACAAAGGGTTTGGAACTGAAGCCTGCTCCTTCGGGATGATTTCTAGTCATGTTGTTATTCATGGGGTGCAGTGGAAGATACATAGAGAGCGCGGGGTTCAGATAGGCCTCGTTTCTCAGGGGAGGTTTACGCCTCGAAATGTTTGATGTAATCAGTTGTTACATCGGAGTATGATCGGTATTGATCGATGATTG
Source organism: Macrophya alboannulata (assembly GCA_949628255.1). Classification (NCBI taxonomy): domain Eukaryota; kingdom Metazoa; phylum Arthropoda; class Insecta; order Hymenoptera; family Tenthredinidae; genus Macrophya; species Macrophya alboannulata. The sequence goes on from OX451213.1 coordinate 3,945,067, forward strand.
ATATTAAACGGATTTAAAATGCGATTGCAAATACGATCGCAGTTTTATGGCTTTTAATTTTATAACCCCTGTTACGTTACGTTATGGCAAGGGGATATCTCTGTGTACAGGGGATCCGTGCGTATAGAATTAATTCAGTGATTTAATGTAGATTAAATCGGTTCTCTCTGAACCCTTTCTGTTTACAGATACGACCTGGGCCTAGACAAACTCTACTCGGTAACGTGGTACAAGGACCACGAAGAGTTCTACAGATACGTGCCACGGGCCAATCCAAGCCAGCACAGCTATTCTGTTGAGGGGGTTAAAGTTGACGTGAGTATCCCTACGGCTATTCGACAGATAGTCACTTCGCTACGCCCCCGTTTTCTCTTCACCGTTTCTCTCTCATCCCTTATCACCAACACAAGTAACAGAAATTCCTTCGGTGTCTGTATATACCTCACTCGATATCGGGAGGCCCTTCAAATGCAGTCCTTTACTTGACCTCTGACCCGGCATCGACTCCATTCTATTCCTCATCCGACCCAACGTAGATAGAGAATTTTTTTTATTCAACGGATGCAGATCGTCGTGGAAGTATCCGTGAAATATTTTTTGAAAACGAATAAGCGGTCGAGAAAATTCAATTTCACTAAAATTCTATCACTCGAATCTGACAGCCAAATTCATGGCTTTCCCGTGAACAGAATTTTTTTTTTCGAAAATAGAAACCCAGGGATTGAATCGTCGGTGAGTCAAAAATCGATTGGGACTCTTCAGTCTCGGCTTCTTGGCAAAATTCGATCATTTTTTTTGGGGGGGGGGGGGGGGGGGGAGGTCTGAGATGCAGGAAATCTCGAATGTCTGAACAGAAAACAAGGAAATTTAGGCGGGTAAAATATTGCGAAAGAAAAAAGAAGCGGAAACACTTATTTAGATATAAACCGGCCATTTTCCCCTTGGGATGTGGTAATTGGACGTTGAGTAGCTTTGAGCACACTAACGTAACGCGGATGTAGCATCTTAGTCTCTATCTCTCTCGCTCTCTCTCTCTCTTTCTCTCTCTCTCTCGGTACATCAAGAATTGACGATCTGATAATCGCGCTAATCAGGCGGAGCTAATTCCTCGCGGGGTAATTAGGATTCATTAGATATCGATTTTGATATTAAATAATTAGAAATTTCACCTTTCGACCTGCACCAGAGCACAGCATAACACTGCACTGCATTGCGCCAGACGAACAAAACCACCCGATTTAAACTGACCATCATACATTCCCCTAGTGGGGGTTTACTACCCTGAAGCCTCCTCGACTGCGTATCCGTATACCTTTAAACCCATTGGGTTTATGGTATGTTTTTATTTTTATTTTTATTTTTTTCAACTTTCCGCTATGAACATTGAAAATTTTCAAAATAAAGGGAAGTTATTGGTTTTAGTCCGATTTTCGATAATCGAGTTTTCATCAGATCTCGACGTTTTCGGGTCCTAGGAAGCTATTCTGATTATTTTTGGATGGACGTCCGTATGTGGGCGTGTGTGTAAGCAAATTTTTACTGTACGATATCTTTAGAACGAATCGACCGATCGGAATAGTTCTTGCGGTGATCGAAAGGGGTTATCAAGACTTAGATCTGATTAAATTTTGGAGTCGATCGGTCAAGTAGTTTCAAAGTTAATCAAAGAATAAAAATTTGAAAAAAAAAATTTTCATGTTTTTAGCACATAACTCCTTAACTGTTCGTGCGATTAGTCTCAAAACTTTATCAGATTTAAGTCCTGGATAGCCCTTTCGATTGCCGCAAGATTCATCAAAATCGAACGATTAGTTTAAAAGATATTGCACGACGAAAATTTCGTTTTTTTGATAGACGTGAGTTGATTTCGAATCACTAAATGTCGAATCTGTCAAATTGTTTAAAAACTATGAAAAATTTCGCACATAAACATGCAGACTGAACGATATCGTCTGACAATAAATCCAACTCCCTAAAACCTAGAAATGTTGACATTTGAGAAAGATTCGGTTTTGAAAATCAGTCGGTAAAAAATTTGTATACGGAAAACTAACTATACTTATAACCTTCTTCAATGGATTATAAACACAATATTATCAATTTATTGTCACGTATTTGACACATAGCGGGAAGTTTTAGGGCTGGCCCACAGGTCAAGTTTTCTTTTGTCTTTTTTTGGTTTTCAATTAAAATATTCAGTATGGAATAGTTGCAAACGGCACCTTTCTACCCCATATTTCCCATGGCTGCTTAACTATTCAATGATGTTGTGTGGGGGCTGGATTAGGTTCGGTTAGGAACCCTGCTCCCTCTTGTACATAGATACTAGGTATACCTGACTTCACGAGGGTGGAACAAATGTTCACCTGTAAATTCAACACGGTTGGTATATTCACCTGGCTCGCCCGAATGGCAAGCGGTTATTTTTTATGCTGCAATTTTAAGTCAATTTCACGAACCATGAAATAAAATACCGCACACATTTCTCACCCTCCCGCTATCCCTTCCATTCCTCTCTCTCTCTCTCTCTCTCTCTCTCTCTCTCTCTCTCTCTCTCTCTTTCTCTCCATCTCTATCTCTTTCTCTCTATATTCTTCGAACTCGTACGTGTAAGTATATGTATAAATAATACGAAGGTGGCGTGGAAAATAAGAATACTGTTTTCCGTTCTTTTATTTTTTCTCCAACCCTGCGCCCTTCTTCATCACTGAAATCCAAATTTCAAAAAAAAAAAAAAAAAAATAGGAATAAATTGAGGAAGTACAGGATTTTTGAAGTTTGAAAAAATCGATTTCTGATCGGGTTGGATTGCTTACCTGTTTTCTTAAATGTTCGTAAAAGACGTGGCTTCAGGAATCAATAATTTAAAAAAACAAAAAAAAAGACTCTAAATGAACTTAAATCTCGATGCATATCACGGACGTGATATACCTATTAGATGGATTGATAACAACGTCATGAAAAATAACTGAAAGGCACCGGCATTGTTATAATACCTGTCAGTAATTATTATGAAACGTTATTTTCTACCCGCAACCATTATATCCACCTTCCCTTGTACAAAATCTCTATGTGTACAGGGTATGTGTACGCGTTTGTGCAGTCCGCTATTTTGTGCATCGCGTTTGTGATAGTTTGACAATTGTGGAACAGCGATAGCCGGTGAAAACATGTCTGCATGGACGGGGAGTAATTAGGTAAATTTAACCAGAGCTGCAGAGCTCCGGGTCCCTCGACTGAACACTCGTAGGTACAGGTACGTACCATACCTACCATACACACATCAGTCGAATGGTACGTGCACGGCGAATCAATTATACAGATAAAATGGCATACCTAAACCAGATAAAAAAGTCTTTTTTTTTTTTTTTTGTCTATACTTTTTGCGTTTACTCTGTAGAATTCGCGACAGTATTGAAATAACAAAGAACAAAAAAACCTCATCGGGCATTTTACAATCTAGACTTTCCCATGGTTACACGAAAGCTTACCTCCAATGATTTGATTGGACGAAAAGTCAACAGTCCAAACTCAGATCTGACAGACAGAGACAGGGGAGTATTTTTTCTTCTTCTTTTTTGGGGTGTTCGAACTTACGATCTTAGTAATTGCTCGAGTATCGCGAGCAACCGGCTCGAATTCTCTTTGCTGGTTATACATATCTGTGTGTGTATGTTCGTTTATTTTGGGGTTAGAGTTTGGCGAAACGGTTATAGAGTCACCAGTCCTTTTTCTCGCAGTCTCGTTACCGTTATCGTTACTGTTGTTGTCGTCGTTGCGAGACGGCCCAAAGCACCACCGAGTTATTCAATTCGAAGTTGCCTCACTGCAGCAGGGAATTTGGGATTTTCAAATACGCCGGAGTTTCAATTCAATTCAATTCAATTCTATTTCCCACCTATACCTACCCCAGTCCTCCTGCTACTGCTACTCCTAGCGCTAGTGCTAGTGCTCCTGATCCTGCTGCAGAAGGGAGGATTACCCGCTCGATCACACCCACAAAACTAGGCCAATCGACATAGCTCAATATCAAATTGCTCGAAAATAGCACTCCTATGAATTGTCATAGATATACCTATTCGGAAGTGCAGTACGGGGTGTTTCACACCGGATTTCAGATTATTTGTAACGTATAGATCGAGGTCCTCTTTTATCATGTCGTGATCGAATTTCTTCTGGCGAGATCTGATGCAGGTTTCGAATAGCGATAATGAAAATATAACCGAATTGAGAGAAGGGAAATCCGTGAAATGGTTTCATTGCAGACAGTATAAACCCACGGAGAAGAAGTATAGAACCTGCCGAGGTTTTCCAGTCTGACAAGTAGCCCGTAACAGATTTAGCTCCCTATTAGAAGATAAATTTGTGCTATAAGAAGTCGATCAGTTGGGGGTTCCACGGTCGCATAGGGCAGCTACTAACCTGAAGGGTAGAAAACCCCCGAATGGAGAAAGGGAGAAACGGGGGTAGACAAAGTACACCTCTCTGGCTGATGTGTGGCCCCCATCTTCTCGAGAAATCTTCTACCTATACCTTTTACCTTCGCTTGCGATTCTTGGTACATTTCGGAACTGCTGGTGCGCACGATAATCTGAAATTTTTTTTCGGGATAATTTTTTACCTCTTATTGCTATGTATGAGGCGTTCAGGGAAAATCTACGCAGTCTTCGAACCTTACTCGGGTGTATCGTCTGGAATGAATCTCCGGTCAGAGCGAACCCAATTCCGAAATTTTTTGTTTTAACAATTCGGAAGATTCCCCAATCGAAAGTCTCACGACTCTAATCGATTAGACGCACCTCGTCCACTTTACAATTATTCTTAAACGATTTTTCACAATAATCCTACCTCCGTTATCTTCAGTTGTAGCTGAGCTAGGATCGTCTTGAGCGTGGGCTGGTTTCAGACGGTTTCCCTGATGCAAAATCTCGGTTAGTGGGAAAAATTGAGATCTTGAGGTCTGACGGTTACTGGATTGAGGCGAAATGCCCCATACGTATTATACTTATGTATGAAAATCAGAAATCCTCAATGTTTCCTGTGGTTTAAACCGTGTTGAAATTTTTCTTTTTTTGCTTTTTCAGTTTTATAAACGTATTATAGTGGCTTGCGAAATAGAAATTCAGCGAAAAGTTTCAACGCCTAGCCTCCTGCTGTAGCTAGGTAGGTGGGTACCTACTCACCAACCTACCTATAACTCAATCTTCTGTCGGGGGTAACTTTTGTTCATCGCAGGGCAAAAGTACCCTGTGCACGTTATCCACTGCAGAGTTTCCCAGTACACGCGTTTACTACTAGACAGACACACTTATGGATTAACGTTGATACATATACATACATTTACGTTATTCGTACAGTTCTGCACGCATAGGGAATTGGCTTCCGGATCTGGAGAGATAACTCGAAACTAGGTGTATATTTTTGTATTATATATTAAACCTCGCGAAAACCGTGTGGCTTTACAATCTGGATATAGTTAAATTAAACATCGAAAACTAAGGTCATTGATTTTCTAGTCTAATATTCACGGTCTCAAATTAATTTGAATTCGAAATCATATGTCTAACTTCACACCGATTAACCCGGCAGTACAATTAGGGTTGGTCGTTATTTAGGGTGTGGACGAATTTTTTTGGCGCCCACCTCCCTAAATCGTCTCCAAATAACTCGGATGACATCCCTAAAAAAATTTAGCTTTCTATTTCAACACGAAACCGCTTTACAAAGGGGGTGAATTTTGACATTTCAAATATGCTTTTGGTAAATATTTCATCGCGAGGTTATTTATTTGAAAATAAAATCTCCAATTGTGAGATTAAAGTGGGCATCGATGCTACAATTTTTGAGAAATTTCTTTCGAATGATTTGGCAACGATCTGGGGGATGGCCGCAAAAAAATTTAACCACATCTTAAATAACGACCATATATGCCAGACCCAAAAAACCGCCTCATTTTGAAAGTTTGCCTTGATTTAACGGACTTGGAATGAATTAAAATCGATCTCCTCGAAGCTGGGAAGACCTGATTCGTCAAATTTTTGTGATTTTGGATGATTTCAAATCGATGTGATTTTTTTAGGTGCTTTTAGGACCTTTTTGAACCGTTCAAATTATTTTTTTTGGGATGTTCAACGCCTCGTTAGGTAATTCATTGCGCTATATAAATTAGGGAATAATTGTATAGCGAGTTATTTTTCTTTCATCTTTAATCAGCTATTTTGCGATTCAGATATACATAATGATGAATATGAATAATTATCTTCACAGTTATGTATATTGTATGTATAATGTTATCAAATGAAAACTCGTTTCGCCCGCCTTGTTTGCAATCGAATTTAATTCCAGTCACGGGGGCCATTGCGCGACTGTTGGCTTTCGTAAGCAATTTTACCATGACATATTTTAATTTATTTCAAGATGTTTACTTTACTTTACTTTACTAAAATATCCACTTAAACTTGGCCAAGCAACGGTTACGAATATTCAAAACGGTGATGGATTATGACTCGAAATATTAAAAAATAATTATAATATTTTGAAAAAAATTTTCTCTAGTGTAAATTAATTATTTCTTAATCAATTGAATAATTTGTTTGTTCCTTTGCTCATTTACTCATCCTTTTTTTTTTTTTTTTTTTGATTTTTTTCTCCATTGATTACAGACCCAGTTTTGTAGAATAAGAAGGGAGGGAGATGGGCAGTTGCTATTCTCGATAAGAATTTCTCTTATTCGCGTCTGATACCCCGGCGAGTCTGTAAGACATGTCTCTTGTTGGTTATTCCGCCCTTTTCAACTCCCGAAGACTTTTCGGTTTATTGAGAAATTCTTCCTTTGTCTATTTTCAATGCGAGAGAAAGAGAGAGAGACGAAGCAGTAGGATCTCAATCCAACTTTGAATATTCATGTTATTTCAAAGCTCGTTTCAAAGAAAGCTTTCTGCCATTGCAAGGCGCATATAAATGTATCGGAAATAAAAACTGTGAGAGTCTGATGTAACGAAGTTATCATTTGTTGGAAATTAATTATTAAACTATTTCGACGTCGTGAAAAATCTCTTTTTATAGATAAAATGTTGATTCGTGATTCCGGGACTGATCCAATTCGGAATTCCAAATTTTAATGTTCCGAATTTCAACGGGTCTGAAGGATTCGAAATCGGCCCAAATCAATTCGCAGTTTTAACCGTTTGAAATTTCCAAAATTCGGTACCTCAACCCATACCCTAGTTCCCGAAGAAATGGGTCAGACGTTTGTCCGAAAAATTCGTCAAGATTAGAGAATCTAAAGAAGAAGTACCAGATCTCGTCAAATTTGAATTTTTTCATAGTTTTCGATTGCCAACTTAAATTCCTCGCGTCCTCGAGACTATTTTTGGTAATCGCAAGGATCTCCGAGTCGATGAAAAGCTGCACCGTGTCAAAATCTATATTCCCATAAAGAATTAGTCCCGTCAAAAAATTCGTCAGCGATCACAAAAAAAAGCTCAAGAGAGCTTGTAAATTTACGAAGCGATATAACAGTAGAAGTTATTCGCCGTGGGGAGCTGCTACATCTAGTTTATATATCTGTTCGTTCACTCCTAACGAAGACAGTTGGCCAGCTTACTGCTACTACTGCATCTGGGCATTGAATTCCGGTGGGCCATTGCAGCAGCTGGTACTGCAGCAGGAACACAGAGCATTGCAGGATGGATTGCTGGGAATAACTATGGAGTGCACCATGCCGCATCCCGACAGACATAATGAGTCCTACGTGGCGTGCCTAACAATTCTCTAGATCGCTAAATCCAGAAGAAGAACTAGATAGAAGAAGGAGAATACGAAGAGGAAGAAGGAGTAGAACTAGAAGTAGAAGAAAGTTACCATTCGTCCTCAAGGAACCTCATCCCCTCCTTTTCTTTTTCCCTAAGGATATAGCGTAGAACTATTTTCAACTAGATTTTCCCGGCAATTTTCCTTGCTTCAGTTATATTTTTTGTTGGCTAATATTTTTCTTATTTTTCTTCAGCCATCGTTTTGGTCCTGCGATCTGTGCAGGATATTCATTTATACACCTAAACTCCAATATTTCCCTGAAAAAAAATTCAAAAAATTACCTTTTTTCGACTCTGCTATATGATGGCGTATCTGCCCCCTTAAACCGGGGAATTCAAAGTCCTGGAATTTGTTAAATGACAGGTTTAATTACTACGATTTTGAAAACCGTTTTAGGCCGCGGCACGGGCCCGGGCTAATGTACCGTTTTAATCGGGTTTCATAGTAGAATAAGCAAGTGAAATTTCTCAAACACTAGAGTTGTTCGAGCGTAAATTTGTCGGTATAATATATACCGAACTACATACCTATATACACGTGGTTTTCATGTACGGATATATATAGTTTCGCGTCGATTAATGTTCAGGTGGGAAACATGACGGTTATTGGTTTTTCCAGTTTCACAATTGCGCTCCGAAAAATGTTCAATGATTCGAAAATCAGTGCCAGGAGGGGTTTACACACTCGGACAGTTCGCAATGTCTTGTAATTGAATTCCGTCGTAGCTACAGAGGGAGCGATACTCCGGACTGACCCTATTTGCATAGAATTGTAATATCTGGGTGTATTGGATTGCTCGGATATCTTCGAATCGATATTGCTTATCGAATTATAGGCACCAGGTATACCGGCGTTACGTTATACTGCCAATACTCCATGAATTGTGTTCTATAAACTCTGATCCTCCGGGATCAACCCACTTCGATTTGACTTTAACGCAGTAAATTGCAATTCCCAAATTACCAGAGCTACAGCAAAGGCCGGGCCAGTTGCAAATTTCTGAAATTTTATTTTTTGCTATAGTCCCAATTCGATGTAACTATCATAACATAAAGTCAAAATCGAGTTTCGAAATCGTTTCAAATTTCCAAATCTACGAAATTGCGGAATCGAAAGGCAGCAATGTCTCGATCATCGACCACCGCAACTTGGACCGTGCGGTTTTGGAGAGAAGAATCAATTCAGTCGGGTGGAACACACCTCGCACGGTTGGTATTTCATTTACCGTGGAGAATTGTGCGCGAAGCTCGGAAGCAGAGAAAGAAAAAAACGAAAATGAAAAAAAAAAAAAAAAAAAGACAGGAAAAAACTAAATTAAATTCCCCATCCAATGAGTCGACATGGCATGGCTTCCGGCTTAACAAGCAGGTGGCTAATACAATTCAGGGTGAATAAACGTACTGTGATTGCAAAAATTGTAGTGAGAAGAAGAAAAAAAACAACAACAAAAAAATGACGAATGAAAGAATGTAAAAATTTGGGATCGTTTCGTTTGTCCGTAAAAAAAAAAAAAAAAAAAAAAAAAAAAACAGAACAAAATGAAAAAGAGATAAAAATTTCTCGAAAAAACTATAAACCTGGTTACTGTAACAATGCAGCGGAAGAACTCGCGATATCTCGAGTGAACAGAATTCAATGTTTCATCCAATTCCGAGACCAGGAAAAGCCGTAGGGTTGGGGTTGGGGTTGGGGTTGAAAGGGAGAAAAACTGCTTAAACTTTTTCATTCACCCTTTTTAATTCGCGTATACCTACTCTTCTAAACCCAACTTTGATTCCCGTCTGTACCTACCCACCCACCTACCTGCTCGTGAGTCCGTAATGAAATTATTTTGTATAATTAAAATGAAACTTCGGTGCAGCAACGCTCGCCATGCCAGTCCAAACCGTCTATACCATAAATTGTACCTACACAATAAGTGAAGAGGTCTGTAGAAATGCTCGACTTATACTTTACGCTGAAGTGGGAGCTCGGGGGTTCTCGGGTAAGGTTCAGCTATTGTTTGAAATTCCCTACCCCGTGAAAAAAAAAATCAAAAAAAAAAAAAAAAAAAACAACATTTTTCCGCACTTTCTACGATTTTTCTTCGTTTTTGATTCATTTTTGTCTTCCTCTTTTTTGATCCGCAGTCTCACATGTCCGACAGCCAACAAGTCTATTTGCGACACGTTGGACTTCGCACGAGTGGTCTCTACCGGTGTGAAGTCAGCGCTGAAGCACCGAGCTTTACTTCAGTACATGGGGATGCCCACATGGAAGTGATATGTGAGTTTAAAAATGAATTCATCTTTTTTTTTTGTTTTAGTATGAGAAATTTCGACCTTTCATTCTCGGCTCTTACTTCTTCGTTTTTTGATTCCTTTTGCAAACTGGCCACAAGACAGAGTTTCAAAAAGTATAAAAAAAAAGATTTCGAAGTTAAAGAAACCGGGGGGGGGGGGCTAATTGACCGCCGGAGTTCGTAATTAGTAAGCAGACGCGTACTTACTTACCTTGGTTGTTTGAAAAGTGTTCTGCTTTCTTCGGTAACGAGTAAGGCGTCAGTTTCTCGAAAAGTATCTTCTCAGTCATTAGGCACGTAAAAACGGAAAGTTTGTTAAAGAATTTCATCCGATTACAGTCGAGTATATATTTAACGATGTAAAGTCATGGCCAGTCGAAGCGAACCGTTTCTTCGCTTGGTGGCAGAAGAGGGATCAAACAAAAAAAAAAAAAACTACATAAAAAAATTAAGGAGTCCAAGTTCAAGAAATTAAACTCATGTATCTATATACCCTTTTTTTTACAGCTCTGCCTCAAGAAGATCCCCTGATTACAGGCGAGGAGAAAATATACGCTAGCGGTGATGTCCTGGCGTTAAATTGCACCAGTGGTAAATCTTTTCCACCAGCTAGACTGAAGTGGTTCATCAACGGTGTCCAGGTAAGGTACATATATACATACAAACACACATGTACACGTTCGGTATCAAATTCTTTGCTTTGTCGGTTCCTGTTTTTATTTTCTACTCCTTTACTCTACTTTTCCCTATTTTTTTGCTTTTGTTTTTGTTTATTTTTTTCTGTTTTTTTTCTTACTGAGGCGATGATCGCGGGAGATCCGTATCTCGGTCACGTAGATGTGATCCGCATAAAACTAAATTGTTAGGTTTTAGTACGCGGTCGATGGTAACCCTCAGTGTCCGACATTGTGGCTAACAGCTATGCAGGTTTCTGTTAGTGTCCCGGTCAACGTTATCGCGATATTCCAACCCCCTTTGTGACCGCAAGCCTTGCCTTTCCCTATAGGTATAGCAGTGTGGTATATAGATTATATATACGTAGGTATATACGCAGAAGATTTGGTATAGGACGTAAACAGACACAAAGAAACATCTTTTACAGTACCCACCTATACATCTTGTGTTTCTGAACGTGAACGAATAAGATAAGGTCGACCGTATAACGTGCGGCTACCTCATACCTGTCGATAAAATTGATCGAGCACTCGCCGCGCGCGGAAAAATTTGTGATAAAATAGATCCTAGAACGGGAATCCTCTTCGCTCTCGACTCTCGGATAGTGAAAAAAAAAAGTTGCCCAACTTTCATCGAGTTGCGGCCATATCTATGTACATACTGCCACCGCCAATTTCGCACGTTATTTTCGTTGAATAAATAAATTAGCAACATTTTATTTACTATTCATAATATTTGCGAATTTGGCGCGAAGTCTGTTTGCAAAAAAATCGAAGAGGACGTAACCCACTCCACTATTTACAAATTCGAGAGAAATCGGCACGGTGGTATTCTGCAAATCGTCAAAAATGTTTGATACTTTAACGTAAGGGAGCGGAAAATTTCCGATCAAACAAAACGCATAAAAATTTTGCTAATTTATCCATTCGATGAAAATAGGGGTGGCTGGTTTGTCATTTCTCTGTCGAGAAGATGTCTGTCTCTTTCATCAATCCGAGTATAAAAATCGGTAAAATTTTTTGACCTTTTTGCATCACGCCTTGTGACTTAATTTCAATTTTTCTTTTTCGCTTCCTCCCTCGTTTAAAATCCCTACTTAAATTTCAGTTGTTAAGTCCGCGTTGTATATATATACCAGCGTCAACTAATTAGGTGAAAAATTTAAACGAAATTAGCCAATTATTCCAAGGGCAGGGGTATAAGGTGGGGAAATCTCTTCGCACAGTCTCACTTTAATCCACCCCTTTTCGTCGGGCATAACCCTAACCCCGTGTATACACGATCAAAGAATCCGGAAGGGTAGGAATTTTGCCGATGCGATAATACGGCGAGAATCTTTACGTGATATTCGTACGTAATTTGAACTACATATAGGTGCCGACCAACCTATATACCTTCCTATCTAGCTACCCGGGGTGTTTTCCTCGTTCTCGCTAATTGGAACCAAGCTTTGGTTCATCAACCGCTGCCTAGTACTTGCATTCAAAAGTCCAGGAGTCTCCACCCTCTTTAGCTTTGCAACGAAGCTCCTGGGCTCCTTCTACCCTAAACTCAGCTCTGGGGTTCGTTGGTGTGCCTAATGACGACAGGAGCCTCGGAAACGTAGCTTCGCATAGCGGTGTTGGGCGCCAGAGCATCGTCGTCGAGTCAGTTAGCGAAATCCTTAAGCGATTTTAAAGAGTGACTCGTCAACGGGAATTCAGGGCAGATACTTGCCGTATAGGTATAAAAGGTATAAGGGGTAGGCAGCTACGACGCGACGTAAACCTAACGGCCGTACCTATACCTCGCCGTACCTTATTCTCGCCTCGACTGAAACTGATTGCTGTGAGATTATTAAATATTCTGACGACGCTGCGTCTTATTAAACCCGCGGATTTGAAGCTCAGAATTTTCAAATATCTTTCATCTCATTACTCCCCCATAAACGAACGCTCCTTTTTTCTTTCTCTTCTCTTCGCTTCTCTACTTTTTCTTTTTTTCTTCTTCTTATTATTATTATTATTGTGATTATTATTATTATTATACACCCCGGTTTAAATTCGCCAACTTCAAACTGTTTTATGCGGGGCTAACCTTTAGCCCCCGTCCTCCTGTGTTATATTCACCCTAAAATTCTGTCTTATTATACATTTCGACATGAAACTATAACGGGATATGATTTGTGGAAACCAATCTCCCCTCACTTAATCGTCGTATAAATCAAATCGTATTCATATAATTCAAGTGATTTCATTTCATCGCGTTCATCCCTTAAAATATAGTATACCGTATATAGTCTTATAGACGTCAATATCGTTGCGGGATAACCGGAGGCTGGTTATAAACCGCGAGCTAGTATCCAACTAATATCAAACAAGCACGCTATCCCAACCGGCCGAAAGGTTTTCTTGGTCTTTGCTTGGTTTCAGCGCCAGGGAGTAGAGTAGATATGGGAATTTTAAGAGTTGGGGAAAATTGAAGTGAAATATTTCTTTGACTCTGTAGTGATCGTGTCTAGAGCGAAAGAAGAAGAAAAATAAGAAGAAGAAGAAGAAGAAGAAGAAGAAAAAATAAAAATGAAAACGAAAACATACTAAGAATGAGATGAGATATCGAGAGGGTACGGGGAATGAAACAGAACCCATTTTCAAAAGTTCAAACAGTTTGGTCTCGCGAGATGGTGGATGGACGTGGGTGGTCAAAGAAATCGAAATAAATCGCTTGACGGATAGTTCGCTCGCTTCAATCCCGGCGAATCTTTTCCGGATATAAAATGACGCGGGTCTGAAGGTCCGCGACCCTACAGCCAAGCCAAAAGTCGAAAGTTGAAAGTCAGTCTCTCACACCGCCTCTCTAGTTTATATTTCTGCGAATAATTCCACGCTTTGATATGGTTTTTCACAGATATTCAAATACCACGACATTTTTTTTTTTTTTTCAGAATCTTTCGATAGAAGAGAAAAGGATTCGTTTCGGCGGTCGAAATTCCCGTCCAAAATTTTTCAAATTTCTCAAATAAACTCCCTAGCAAAAATTTTTCCAGCGGATCATCCCTGAACGAAAATTTGAACAACCGAAAATCGATTTATCCAAGAAAAAAAATGAAGAAAAGTAGAAGAGTTTAATCGGCCATTGATTTCCGGTTCCGTTATCGTACATTTGTCATATTCTAATGATAATGAAAATCTTACGTGGACGATTGTCTCTAGTGGGTAATAATTGATAGGGGGATGAAATCTCCTGGACGAAGTAAATGGGGAGGATTTCCGAGTCTCTAAAACCGGATAAGATTTTAATACAACGGTTTCAGGGGTTGCACAGGTTGGAACTGAACGAGAAAGGAAGGAATGGGTAGGGTGAAAATGTTGGTTCAACTTGCGGTTAGCAAGTTTCGAAAATTTAGCGTTAAAGTTTTATCCGTATCGGCTATAAGGAGGCATCGAGCTAAACTTCAGTTAACCAACTTTCTTAAACATTTGGTAAACTATTTTCAGGATAAATTTTACGGCCAATATTGCTTATTAGGTATCAGATTCATCCCCCCTCCACCATCTGCCAGCTGATTGCACCTCGTTTCCAAACGCGATAGAAGCTTCTTCGTTTTTTTTTTTGGACCCCGAAACGTCGAGATCTGATGAAAATTCGGTTTTCAAAAATCGGACCGAAACCAATCGCTTCCCTTCCCTTTTTTTTGAAAATTTTCAATGATCACAGCGGAAAGTTAAAAAAAAAAAAAAGTAAGAAAAGAGACAAAAAATAAAAAATCGAACCTGCCAACGAGAGCAGAAATTAATATTTCTCATAATCTTTCCCTAATTGCTTCGTCTCATTATCCTGGCTCAGCTCTAACCCCCCGTGCTGTTCTCTGCAGTTTCTCTTTGCGGTCGCCGCGGTCTTCTCTCCCATACTTTAAATCCATTTATTCGATATTTCATTTCCAGTTTTTATGCTGCTAGTGAATTGAATCCATCCCGCAAACCGCGGGCTGACGATTATAATCCATATATCTAAAGGTATTTTATTATTTTCGCTATTATAGTTTTTCGTCAATTTTGTTATAAATTTTATTTCATTTCATCTCCAATAATCGTAAACGCGGAACATAAATCGTTCGGATTTTATCGTTAAATAATTTCTTCTGGTATCATTTTTATTTTTGGTTTTCTTTTTTTTTTTGTTTTCGTTTTTTTTTTTTGTTCATTAATTATTTTTCCTCGACTTTTATATGAATGCGAAGTTCTTGGCTAGTTGAAAGTCTCCAGGAAACTTAAATTAAAGTAGCAAAGTGGAAAATATAGTTTAGTGTATATATATACTGTTTCTGCTTGTGAGATAAGTTAAGTCATGACTTATAAACATTCAGTTGTTGAACCGAGCATCGAGGTGATAATAATTCAGCCAATTAACAAGCGTGACAAAAACAGCTGCGAAAGAACTTTTCCGTATACATTTTCTCGTTGAATGATAAATGTAGAAAATGCGCTGGAAACTGCGAACTGTGAAACTGTTCGTACCTTTGATACAGGTATGAAATAAAAATCAAAATATATTAATAAGTACAAAAATTCTTTGAATTGAAAGAAAAAAGAAAAAAAAAAAAAAATTATGGCCGCCTCGTATGGTGAATTTTGATCCTTTCACTTGACGAAAAACCGGAAGTGTTTGAGGAAATTAGTACGAAACATTAATTTCCTGGATGCTGGAAGCGTACGTCGGCCAGACAGAGAGACGGACAGTATATGCAGACAGCCAGAGGATGGGTAGCGAGCTGGTGATGGCTCGTCGAAAGCTGTTATTTACCTAATTCTCATCAATTTTCAAACTCACTAGAATGGAGGCGAGAGTTTATTAACCCGAAGCGACAGGTGCATGTACAGAGGAACCTTTCCTGAAGAGAAGAAAAAACGTTAAAGAACAACAACAAAAATCTTAGAAATCAAAAGATATAAAAAAAAAAAAAAACAATTTTGCCGCAATTTCCTTTGCACTCAGCCGTGTAACGCCTCGTCCATATTTTCTTAACTTTTCCTTGACTCCTTGCTGAAACATTTTTAAAAAAGAATGAGAAGTTATTAAAATTAGGTACCCCTGAATGAATGAAAAGTCGAATTTTCGCTACAGATCAACGTTTTTGGATCTGGAGAATCGATAAATTGGTCAATAAATTTTTTGACCAACGATAATTATTATCTCGATAATTGTAGGAATTAACGGATTTTCAATATCGATTTTGGATCAATCGATACGTTTTCATTTGTTCATAGAACTGATAAAATTTTCAATTTTATCTCGAAGCCAGTTTTTGATTTATTAACAGAATATAAAAAAATTGGAAACTTGTCTTCTTTTCGATCGTTGATTTCTCAAGAACTGGAATTGATGAATTATTTGACTATTTTTTTTCTCCTCAGACGACAGAATACAATCTTACGTAAATTTTATCAAATTTTTGGATGAATCGATTTCGTAATTTTTTTAGTCAAAGAAAAAGCATTCAATTTTCTCTCGTACTCATATATTCCTGGAAACTTATCAACTTCAACTCTTGTTCTTTTTTTTTTCGATTTTTTCGATGATCGGAATCACGATAAGGTCTGATCTTTCCAATTTACAAAATTCAAGAACCCCATTTTCTTTCGTTTTAATTTTTTTTTTTTCCAACTCAAAAAATCTCCACCAAGAAATTCTGGGGCTGGCCCATCGAGGTCAGCCGAATTACCTAATTCTTCTTTTATATCGTTCCAGGTGAATCCTGACTACGAAGCCATGATACAACAGCACGGTTTGGTTTCCTCAGTATCTGGTCTTCATCTCGAAGTTGGACCGCATCATCTAGGGGACGGTAAAATAAGCGTAAGGTGAGATACATATTTTTCGTTATTTCGAAAAGAAAAAAGGGTTTTTTTACTTGTTTTCAATTTTTGAACTCTGATTTTTGATTTTTTCTTTTTTTCTTTTGTTTTTTGAAAAAGGTGTGAGGCAACTGTACAGTCGAGTCGTCCAGTGAGCGAGCCGATGATCGACCAACGGAACACCGAAGTTTTCGGTAAGTTTTTCAGTTATTATTTGATTTTTTTTTCTTTCTCTTCTTCTTCTCTCCTAATTCCAACATGATTCACTTCTTAATTATATCCCGCTGCGTAGAGAAAGTCTCTTTCTTTTTTCATCCGGCTAATTAGATATCGATTAAATTATAAAGCTTACCCGAATATCAACGACGATTTTATTTTCATTTTATTCTATTTCATTTTATTTTATCTTACTCGTTTCCTAATTCCTTTCGTTCCTTTCCACAGAAATCTGTATAATTATTTAAACCCGATGATTAAACGCCCCGAAATCTCCTCCCTGGCAAAAGAAAAAGCAAAAAAACAGAAGAAGTAAAGTAAAAGTAAAGAAAAAGAACAGGAAAAACGTCTAATTTCTAAGAACCAGAAAAAGAAAAAAAAGAAGAATCTAAATGAAACGTAAATTAAAAAATGGGGCTACAGAGACTACCGATTTCATTCGATGCCCATCCACCGTAACTTATATTTATATGGGGTTGCTTATACAGCACCCCCTAGCCCGTACCATAGTTTACGGCTTAATCAGAATCAAGAGACTGTTATATCTAGTTGTGCGGTTAAAATTTATTCATGACATTTGGTTAAATTTATTCACCGTGTTCTGCGCAATGCGCGGTTACGGGGTATATATATATGCTATATGGGATATTGTACAGTGGCAAAACTTCGTTCCAACATTGGCCACCGCGTGTGTATATAAAAAAACAAAAAACAAAAAAAAAGGACAGAAGCAAAAGTAAGAAAAATACAAGTGAAAAATTCATTATAATTGTTTCTACTTTTTGATGCAAAATGAGAAACAAGAAAATTACTCAGTTCGGCCTAATTGATGTTTCATTTCTTTTAAATTTTCCTCTCGTTTCTCTCTATCCCCATTTGTCTTCCCTTAAAGCGATCTTATATACGTTTCTCATAAGGCTCTTGCCGTTGCCGGCTGCAGGGGCCGGGGGTAGTTTAGGGTTTTTAAAATATATTCTACTGCTTTTGATTACGACTTTAAACTACCAAGACCTGGGTGGATCTAATTTAAGAACCAATTAGCCCAACTAACCGACAATACGATAGAAGCCGGGAGAGAGAGAGAGAGACGGGCAAAACGGCTATGCCCGACTAAGGGTTAATTAATGTTTCAATTTCTCCCTTAAATTTCAATATACGTGTGTACAGGTACTATATATGTGTATGTACCTATATAATAGCAGTCAAAATCCACCCCACCCTGCACCTCCCCCCCCCCCCCCCCCACCCCTCCCTCTTTAATCACTCGAACAACCCGCTTCACTAATGACACTCTCAAAGCTTCCGAATCACATGATATATACATACCTATATATGTATTAGTACGTTTCAAATAAACTAATTAATGAATGAAGTTGTAATAATACATAAAAGCACAAATTTCCTTTCCTTGCAACGTGCTTTAAGGGGGCTAGTACAGCTTGGTTTGGGAAATTCGGAGTATTCCAAAATTTGTTTATTTGTCAACCAACGTTTATTTCACATCAAAAAATAAAATTTCTAATATTTAGGCCACTAATTTGCAAATAATTTGGCCGACACGAAATCATGAAAAAAAATTCCATCGTTCACACGATGAGGATTTATTTTCTGAACAAAATGAGCCCTTAACGACCCTAATCGGAATAACGTTGTGTCTGAAATCTTACGACAAAGATTTTCAAGGAGAACATTTTTTTTTGATGTGAAATAAACTTTGGCTGAGAAATAAATGCATTTTGGAGTACTCCGAATTTTCAACACCAAACTGTACTGGTTCACTTAAAGAAAAAAAATTCACCCTTTACTTTGATTTAAAAATTGCATCTCTACATATAATTTGAAAATCGATATAACTTTCACGATCTTTTCGTTGTCGTTGTGAATTCAATTTTTTCGTTTCGATTTGTTTACTCGTTTTCGGTTTATAAAAAAAACTTTAACATATATATTTTGTTCTTTTTTTTTCTCTTCTGGGTGGAAGGAAACGATGTATAAATATGTTTCACTTCTTGGACAGGTACGTGTAGGTATAGGGTGTTGTCGTTTTCGAGAGGGGGATGGGATAGGGGTAAGGGTAGTGATTTAAAAAAATTTCAACGTCATTAATTCAATTGTGTCGAGTTTCCTTCGCGTGGTAGAAGAGGAATAAGACGAAGACGAATAAGGGAAGAAGCATATATGTATGAAAGAGGAAAGAAGGGAGAAAAAGGAAAGTAGAGAGGAAAAAAAACGAAAAAAAAAAAAATAAAAAATTGAAATGATTTTTCACGTTGAGAGTTAGGTGGATATATACATATATGATATACGTATATACATTCGGAGTGAGAAGAGGGGATGGAAACTCCCTGAAAATTTATATACATATATATATATTTTTTTCTTTTTTTTTTTTTTTTTTCTTTCTTTCCACCCTCCGCGTCTGTATATATACGGAGAAGGGCTTGGAAGTATTTTTCTTACCAATAATTCTCTGTAACAGCTATACCCGTATAAAGAAAACCAGCGAAGCATTCTTATCGGTTAAACTTGTTCAACGTTTTCTCTTTACTTACCTCAATTTTCATTCGTATATACCTTTACTCAAAGTATATAGCTACAAAGCTACCCCTGTACCTACCTATACCTCATACCTATATCTAACTAACTAAACCCTACTTTTATTTCTCTTTGTCATTATTACCCTGTTTTCTTAACATTAAATACTAAGTTTTCCTATTGTTCTCGCTGTTATTCCCTACTGAGAAACAACACCGGCTGACGGGTTTTACTCGGATTAAATAAAGAATAAGAAGAAGAAGATGGGGTGGGAAAGAAAGGAGGAAAAGTCAAACCGCGCGAGGGCCAAACTTGCAATAATTCAGTTTCAGCGTTCCAGCAAAGCTTGCGAGGAGCTTTATATGGGGCATTCCGTGCCAAGTCAACCAAGTCTGTGATACTGACTTTTTTATATCTTGTTGATATTTCAGTGTACGAAATTCTTCTCATCTGAAAAACCAGTGAGAAAGTAAAAATAAAAAATAAAAATTTCTTCAAGCCAATTTTTTTTTTTCTGAAGTTGTTTCTGCTGTCTCAAAAACGACATTTTCACAAACTTTTTTCGAAACAATTCACACAAATTGTGGTACAAGGAAACGACAATTTTGAGATCAGAACGATAATCGAATTCCAGTTTTTTTCTATTTTCTTTTCAGGGGTTCTCGATATTTCGTATCAATATAATTCGACGAAAATGGGAAAATTTTTGTTTTCTCGAAATTTTCTAAAGTCAAATAATCATATTGTTTGGAAAAATTCGAAAAAAAAATCTCTGAAACAAAATTTTCAAAATTTCAAAAAAAATAATTACGTTCAATTTTGAATTTCAAAAATTTTTTATTTCATACAATTTTACCTCTGAACTATGAAAGCCTTACCTTATATCTCAATATCAACGTTCCGATCCGAAATTACAGAATTCTATAAGAATCCTTAAAAACGTTGGAAACTTTTGATCAAACGACGCGACTTTTTTCTTCAGTAGACTCAAATATTTTACGTGATTAGTCAAAGTCGATAAGATCTATAATAATTTATAATTATATTACCTCTTAAAAATTCTGATAGAAACCGTATTGGTTCCCTTGAAGAACGAATGGTACGATCTTAGGGGTTGAGAAAAGAAAAAAAAAACGATTTGTATTCATTTACTTCATTTGTCGATTTATTTCTTTATTTTTATCAAACAAAATCTGAAAAATCACTCAGGATTAATCGATCGATCGATCGTCCGATACGAAAAGGCATAGAGTTGTCACATTGATATTCCACCCCTCGCGCTTCACCTCCGTGGGTCAGAGGCTTGGGGTTGGAAGGAGCTGGGGGCGGAAATGCCTCGTTTCGCGTTTCTCAGTCGTCTATCGTTTTCTCATGCGCTATTTGCATCGGCTAAACTTTACAGCGTGTGCCACTGCGCGGTTATCATTGATTTTCGATACAACCTGGGTAGAGTAGAGTAGAGTGGAGTAGAGTAAAGTGAAGTAAAGTAGAGAGGCCTGAGGCTAGGAATAGCTACCGGGGTTCCTTAAAATGTCTAAACATATTGTATTCCATAAATTATTCGAACCGGTATATCCCACTAGTCGAGAGTAGAGTCAAAATTTGACTGAATTTCTTGTCAATTTTTAAATCCAAAGTCATGGGTCGAAAATACGAGTTTCGAAAAAATTAAAAAGTATAAAATTTGACACGAGATCTTGTGAGAAAAAATCAAAATAAAAAAAAAAACAGCAAAAAATAGGAAATGTTTATAAAAATTTGTCTGTTACAGTTCAAGGCGGCTGTTCCGTACCGAGGCCCTGTTTGCTATTGCTGATTGGGATGTTACCGATTTTTCGACTACTTTCGGTACCGTAAAGTCCGGAAACTTGAATATCGAATTAAATTGAATGAGAAAAAAAAAAGAAAAAAAAAAAAAATGAATGAATAAATAAATTGATCGAAAGAGGCGACGAAGAATTCTGCAAAATATACGAAAGAGAAACAACAACAACAAATTCGTGACAAAAGACAATCATAAACAGCACGATCGTATCACTGACCAAAACAAAAAAAAACTCCAAAAAAAGTAACGAAAAAATGAAAAATAAATAAAAAAAAATTGGTTTGGATATGGTACAACGATCGAATATAGCTGTAATATTATAAATATATATATAGGTATATAAATTAATATTAATAAATATATACATATAAACATATTATTTAATGTGTACAGAAAAAGTACGTGGGGCGGTTATAATGGCATAATATATATTATATATCATATATATTATATACCGATAACGAAATTATTTTTTAAAAACTCATTTATATAGGGGATGGGCGGGCAAAACGGGGGGTACCCCAAGAATTTAGTGAAATTTTTCTAGTTTTTTTTTTCTCCAAAATCGTTCCAAGCCAATCGTTTATTACTCTTTATAATATCATTTTTGCACAATTTGCAGGGGTGTCCAAGAATTTTATTCGAATAATTTTGTTTCCAAAATTTTCCAGGAATTTTTATTTATTTATTTATTTATTTTTTCTCTCTTAATCGAAATCTATTCTTTCGACAATCATTTTGAATGATTTGGAGCAGCTTGAGAATTTTTTTGCCTTTTTTTTAAGGCTGAAAAAAAAAAATTTCACGGCAACCGAAATTTTCTTTTATTTACTTCAAATAGAAGTAAAAGAAAGGAAAAAAAAAATAGAAGATTCAGCGTATTTGAGTTCACTAAAGTCCATTATTTTCTTAGCGTCCCAGTTTTTGCCCGCCTCTTCTCCTACGTACGATATGAGTTTACTATTAAGCGGTGCTGTTATATAACTAATAACTAATCAACTACTTTTTTAACTTATGGTTTTACTCAGGAATTATCTGCATTTCGTTATATTCCTCATTCCGGATTCAAAATACGGCGAGTGGATATACGAAATTTATTTTTGAAAATCTACTGGAGAATCAATGTTTCTTTTTATTTTTATTTTTTTTTTGTTTTTGTTTGTTTAATTATTCTTAGGTATTATATTCATCGTTATACGTGTATGTGTATACATATATACATATATAGCCACCCGCTTAATTGGATTTGGACACGTACTGTAAATATACATATGTAAGAAAGAATCTACCCCAATAAGCTATATATATATATACATATAAATACGTAAATATATACATAAATACACGAATACGTTTATGTATATATGTACATATTTATATAATACATATTAGAGTGTGTCACACAAAATAAAAATAAAAATTTCTGGCTACGTTTCGAACGGATAGTTCTCGTCAACACGAAGAGATTTCCCGCTCGAAAAATTTCGTATGTTATGGCTAAGTGATTTCGAAATTTTTTTCAGTTTTTTCAGTGTTAAAGTAAATATCAAATTTTATTATTTTTATAGTTTTAGTTTATTATTCTTATTAATTTTTTTTCTTCAAATACAGAATTTCAAAAATTGTTTACAAGTCAATATTTTCTTGAAAAATATTAATTAACTACAAAACTATGCGAATTGACTCAAAAATCGATTTTTTTTTGTGTGTTAAATAAATAGAAAACCAAAAAAAAAGTTTCGAAACCACTTGAACTTGACGGAGAAAAATTTTACTATGCGGGATTCTTCTTCTTGATAATTGACATATAGTGACTTGAAAAGTAGCACCATGAAAATTGAGAAAAAAATAAAAATAGTCAAACCGACACACCCTAATACATATATATGTATATTGTATGTAGAAGAAGAAGAAAAAAAAATGAATAAATATATATATATATGACGTTATACGAATATATTATATATACATATTATACTGTAAACATAATATTATACATACATATATACTCACCCATATCAGTGCTACAGAATATTTGTATAAAAGAGCTTTTCTTTTAACAAGGGGTACTTAATTCGTGTATAATCCTTACGTATACGCGATCATATCATATCATATGGGTATAAGGGTAGGATTATAACAGCATACCTTGTTTGTATATATATATATATATATATATAAATATATATTATCACTTGAATTCGGCGTATACATACAACAGCGATAGCTGTGCGAAGAATTTTTTTTATTTATTTTTTTATTTTTCTCCAATATACTTACGTGTATTTTAGTACGGGGTGGGTACAAGGTATTGACAACACATATGTGTATATTAGATAGGAAATATCATGTATACTTATATACATATATACATAAAACAAAAAAATCCAAAAAATCGACAGAGAAAGAAAAATAAGTAAATAAATATAAATAATTACACTCGGTGTTTTATTGGTTAATATATGATTCTCGGTTTAATAATATGAGCTTCGAGTATATACATATTATATATACGTAACTATATATACATATACATATATACATACATCGTGTGTGCAGTCTCTATGCCCCCTGTGTTTTAGAAGGTTTAGATCGATGATTATAAATTCAAAATTACGACTATATTATACTATATATATATATATATATATATATATAGGTATATATACTATATACATATGTATATATATATATAGGTATATATACTATATACATATGTATATATATATATACATATATGATGATATACCCTTGTGTATGGCCTAATGTATATATTTCGCAAATTTAGTAATAAATCATATTTCATTATATATATACCGATTTAGAAAATTTCATTTCTGTTTTTTTTCTGTTTTTTTTTTTTATAATCTCTTACCATAGATGAATAAATAAATAAAAAAATTATATATGGTTATAACAGAGATAGAGAGAGAGAGAGAGAGAGAGAGAAAGAGAGAAGAAGATATACTTATATGCGCTGAAGAAAATTTACCTATAATAACCATACGGTGAGTAATAAAAAAATTTCTCCTGCCTATATGTGGCCGTTAGGTTATGGACGAACCGGACACCCCTCGCGGTAGGCATCCCAACAATCGTTTGTTTTTCATGAATTAGGCAACAATTACTGATATCGTATCGGTCTGAGCAGCTACTAATACGTCGCCCTGCCGATGAAGCCAATCTGAATTTGTTGGTAAATTCGTTAAACAGTTAATGATAGCTGCCAAATTCATGAAAAACAAATGAATGTTGGGATGCCTACCGTGAGGCGTGTCTGCACCATCTATAACCTCAAAAAAAAAAAAAAAATGAAAATATAAAAATGAAAAAAAAAATGAAAAAAAAAAAAAAGAAAGTTTAATTAAAAATAATGGAATCGGTTGAGCGATGACTTGTATTTAATTAACGAATTTATATTTACGAATGAATTAATTTAAGTTAATTAATTGAGCAAAAAAAAAAAGGAAATTTTCTCCTCGTTTTATTAACATTCTTTTGTTTTTTTGGTTTCTTTTTCTTTTTTTTTTCAGTTACACTGCGTGAAAATTGAATAACTTTATACGACGGGGCAGTCGTTCAGGGTGAATCAATAACGCAGATTTATGAGGAGCTGAGTAGCTACAGACAGAGAGTAGCCCGGTATATATACCAATATACCTATAATCTCCTACCTACCTAACGATTGGGATGATGAGATAAAGTTGAATGAATAATTAGTAATATTTACGTACCAGGCTGAGCTGCCGGTTGAATTTCAACTGTACAAACTGAATTTTTGTGGACAAAAGAAAAGAACTCGAGGGTTGGGTTGGGTTGGATTGGGGATCTTTGCGATCGACTTTGTTAATACCTCGAATGTCCGGCGTTCAGCTGCAACAAGAAGCTGACTCGGCAAATTTGAGAGGGCGAAATTTACTTATCAAATATCTTATTTACAGTTTTTTTTTTTTTTTCTTTTTTTTGCGAAGAATTACTGTCATTAAACTTTTGCGGGGAATTGTAGTGTGAATGAAAATATACAAAATTCAAGGGTGTTCTTAATCTCCTTAAATTCGAACGATTGTACGGATTTTCGTATTGATAATAGAGAAAAATTATTCGATTATAGAATAGAAGAAGAATTCGAGGGTCCATATCTCACTTTGTTACAATTTCTATACCCGCATCATCATCCGAAGAATCACGATCTATTACGGTGGTCTCGATTCGTATATATTTACGGTCCGTCACGCAACGGTTTACTAATTCAATTAATTTCATGAATTATATGAAACTTCTACGATGAGGGGTTGCGTGACAGACTGATTTAACCGGAATACGAATCTAATGTAAGCTCTAAATTATTGATTAACGTATATATACCAACAATATAAATGGACTAAAAATAACGCCGAGACATTGGTTGCAGTTGTAAAAATCATAGAAAAAAAAACTTACCACACTGTCAAAGTATTTCCTTAACAACGAAAAGAAAAACCAAACGACTGTAAAGAAAATTTCGAATAAGGTAAAAGACTGATGGTAGAAAAATATCGTTCCCGAAGTTTCGCGAACCAAGGTATAAGGTGTATAAAGGTATAAGGAAAATAAAATAGACGCTGTAGTATATCATCCCCTTGACAGACTTATGCGATACACCCTATATACACGTGTATACACCTTTTCTTTACTAGAGTATACGTGTATTGAACAATAGATCATGACAGGAAACGTTGAGTCAGGAGGGTATATATCGGAAAGTTGTTGAATTCAAAATCCCGTTTTATATACATACAAGAGCCACTCTCCTATTTTTATGCCTCCAAACTTACCTTATATCCGGAATATTTTGAACCCTGCAGCGAAAAGGCAGAGACACGAAGGCTGCAGAGGCAGAGGCAGAGGCAGAGGGTGCAAAAGCTCAAGTTAAACTTCGGTAACAGAAGTTCAACATTTATCACTGCGTCACTCGTTAGCAATACTGTCCACAGAATTAGGTGGTACTTGTTAAAAAGCAATTCAGTATGGTTCGTCGGCCAGAGTGAAGAAACTCTCTGCAATCTCACGGGTTCTTGCGGATAAACCAATTTGCAATATACATGTATATATATACAACATTTAGCTATATGCCAACGTACACGAGGAAGAATCTGTGTGCAGCTGTTCCCTCGTCTTCAATAAGGGCAGTAAAACGAAGAAGAAGAAGACGATGAAAAAGAAGAAAAAAATCGAACCGAATACTTTTCGCAGTATTTTTCATTTTTTTTTTCGCCATTTTATCGACTAGAAAATTAGTCCGCGGTTATATCCTTCGATTAAAAACCGGGGGTTGAAGAACAGTTATAGCCTGATGCACCTCCGAGCGATTAATGCAAATTAGCAGGAAAACGGGCAGCCTTATTTGAATAAATGCATATTCTGTATTAGCGGAAGCGGAAAACCATTGAGAACGTGGGGTACAACGTTGAAAATTTAACAGTTTAAATATACCCAGTCCTATTTGGGGTTCGGGGGATCATTAATCGGAAATTTGTTACCGATTTTTCAATCATTCGTTCATGTGTGTGTCTCTGCAGTGTGTCTATAGCACAACTTTTTGTAACCTTATAACCGGAAAAATTGACTGTCTGATTTCCCACAGCGATTTCGTCAAAAAAAAAAAAAACTTGTGCAGTAAAGTTTCCCGCTTATACGTGACTCGGGTGCGAATTATTCCCGTCTTGTTTCACCCCCGTGAAACGTTTACTTTTCGTTCATCGTCAATGCCGTTTCGAAACGGTGTGATGCTTGTAATCTGCATTAAGCTGTCCTAATTTTATTCGATTTAATTAGGGTTCGGTTAATTGGAGAGAAAATCTAAGGGATGAAAAGGCGATCGCTGAATAGGAGTCTATTTTTTTATCGCTTGCGGATGCCGATCATCTCTTCAATATTTGCAAAAAAATTTCAAAAAAGGGTTGATAAAATTATCCGACTCTCAAAAATCACTAAATTAATTAGACATCGTATATTCTCTTTGATTCAACCGAAGTTGTACACATATGAGATTTTTCACTGGTCATATTTTCATGTAATACGTATCTAATATTTCGAAAGCATTTAGAAAATTTCCAGAAGAATTTGCAGCAGATTTCATCAAGCTTTTAAGATTTTTGTTACTTTTAATTTCGAAGATTAGATAAGAATTTCAAAATGATATCACAAAGTTTCATAGAGTTGACAAGAATTTTGTAAAAGATTTCATCAAGCTTTTGAAATTTCACAAAGATTTCGGAAGGATTTTGAAGATTTCTTAAAAATTTAAAAATGATTTTACAAAGTTTCGTAGATTTGACAAGGATTTGAAAAAATTGCAGAAAAATCTATTCACAGATTTCATTGCACAAGAATTTCAAAATGATTTGACAAAGATTTCAAAAGTATTGGAAAGAATTTTGTGTACGATTAATTGGCAGGAAAATCTGAGGAATAAAAAGGCGGTTAACGAATATGAATTCATTTTCACTTCTTTAATATTTGGTGAAAATTGGGTCCATACGTCGAATCGATTTTCAGTAAATTTGTATAAATGTTTTGGGGGTGGTTGAATTTTTTATTAGACATGGTCTGCCGGCTGCAGGGTGGTTCTATTTTCGTACATTCGAATCGACGATGGAATTGAATGACCTTTAATAAAGCGAGAAGGTTCTCTTTGCTTTTTTAGTAGGTAACTCCCTACCTACGACCCCGATTTCTATATTTGAATCCTTGACTCGATATTAAGGGGACGTTGCAGCTCTACGGTGCGGGATGCAGGTCTTATCTGAAACGGGGTTTGCCAAGGTGGCTGATAATGCTTCTCACCGTCGCGTCGCGTCGCGTCGAGTCGAATCGCCTGGCGTCGTTCCTGGCCACGGTGACTTGTTATCGAATAAAGAAACGCGAGTGTGCAGCAAAACGTTGAAATTGGTTCTCGAGATCGAGGGGGATGATCGTTACTCTTACGATCGAGATTTCATTCCTTATACGATATTTTACGAGATTCAGACCGCGAAATAGTCCGATAAACTATCCGGGAATTATTTTAAGGGATTGACCAATTATTCCCAAGGCGAAGGCTAAGCTCAGATAAAATTATCAAACTCCTAGAAAAGACTAAATTAATTTGACATCGTAACTCTTCAATTCAACAAAAATTTCACAAGGATTTCATGCATAATTTTTTTTTTTTAAGATTTTACTAAAATTTTGAGGCATTTCACAAGAATTTCAAAAGTTTTCACAAGTACTTTTAAAACAATTCATCGAACTTTTGAAGTTTCGCAAAGATTTCACAAGAATTTTCAAAGCATTTCGCAAAGTTTCAAAGATTTTACAAGGATTTCATAAAGTTCGCACAAGAATCTTCAACAGATTTTATCAAGCTTTCCAAAACTTTGCAAAGATTTCGAATATTTCACAAAGTTTCACAGATTTCACAAGGATTTCAAAGTTCGCACAAGAATTTTTCAACAGATTTTATCAAGCTTCTAAATTTCGACAAAGATCTCACATCGATTTATTAGGATTTCACAAAAATTTCTAAAGATTTCACTAAGTTTTATAAGTTTCACGAGAATTTCGAAGTTTTTACACGAATTTTCAACACATTAATTCCAGTTTTTGAAATTTCACGAAGATTTCCGAAAGTTGCCAAAGTGGACGGAAAAATTTTACTAAAATTTTAGCTAATCGGAGAGAATTTCGATCAGATTTTGCGAGCTTTCAAGATTGCATAAAAATCTCACAATAATTGTCACAAAAGTTTTGAATCGATTCACAACAATTTTGAACGTATCGTAAAAATCTCAAATGGACTTCACAAAGTTTTAAATATTTCACAAGAATTTCAAAGAAGCTGATCCAGTCTTCTTTAAAGTCAAACGCAAAATATTTCACAAGGTTTTAAAAAATGCACAAGAATTTTGCAAAGATTACAGTAATCCGGCAAGTACGTCAAATAGATTTCATAAAGTACTCACAGCCTCCGTAATATTTCAATAATCCTCATTGATCTCTCTGTCATTTCGTTCGATCTTGGATACTGTAATAAAAACTGCCCTAGCTCCCAAAAGCTGTTATTACTTCTGAAAATTGAACGATAACTAATAATTCCTTAACTTTATCTCGTCATCGTACCACCGTCTGTCTCGAAACTGGCCAGACAACTAACGTCACACATACACGTACGTATACGTCTGACGCTTAAAGGTCAGGCTCGTTGTATGAGAACAATGTTCTCGGGTGAGTCTGAAGTTCAATAAAGTTTCTTTTCGCCACTCATCACCCCTTAAATAAGTAGGTATTCCGCGAGTTCTTAAATGTTAAGGGATCTTTATGGCGTTTCAGACGGCGAGAGAACCCGCGAGAGAAACCCTTTCAAATCAAAGAGTCTTTAAGTCTTGAAGATATTTCGCGGTCTTTTATGGTTCCGAGATTAAAGGTGCGTGTCGTGCATTAGCTATAACCCTCAAAAGGACTGGTTGGTTTGAACAAAGGGAAGGCAAAAGCCCGCTTCAAAAAATAAAAAAAAAAAGAAAGAGAAAAAATAAAAAATGGTATTTGTACATAGCAGCTGACATATTCCGGGCCTCCATTATACACCCTCGAGATTCTTATTTTTTATTTTCAACTGGCATCAAGTTAATTCCGAAAAACCGCTTTGCTGACCTTTGTTAAAAACCCCAGAAGCGTGACAGTACGTCGTATTACTAAATCAAGAAATCGCGATATATCTGGAGGGTGAATAACGGCCCGTAGTTATGCTGCAGGCATCGTAAACTTAATTAAGAAACGAAAAATTTGAAGATAAATTTTTCTACCGGAGTTAAACTTTGATCGAGATACACTGCATCGATTTGGAGAACTTTTACTCGCCTACTGAAAACCAAATTCGCATCCTAGACAGAAACTTTGATTCCCACAAAGAAAAAAAAGGACTCCTAATCACTAGTCCAGTCCATCAGTTCAATTACCGCAAGCTTATCGAAGCTAGGCCCATCCCTCGTCACTTTACAAATGAACCTGTCACCCCGATGTTCGTTGACCACCAAACCGCGTCTCCCGATTATACAACCCCCGCTAGCTTCTGCATCTGTTTTGGCTAATCAAGTGGGGTAGGTATGGCATAGTGCCCGATGTGCGATTCGGGCGTTCTACCGCGTTGCATAATCAGTTGGACACTGGCGATTACGATTAGTTGACCACATGTTGAACCGTACGGCTAATGGAAGTCCGTGCCAAAACCGTTTCCTCGATAAATTCGAAGATCTGTTATCCGCAGGAGGGCAGATAGCGAGATCCGCGATGATTTCGCACGGTTTTTTCTTTCTGTTTTATTATCTTTCCACCTCTCCCCCTCGGGATCTTTTGAACCCAAGTATCAGAAGAATTCCTCCATTCTCTCCGCTCTTTATATTCTGTCGTAGTTGGCGATATGGCGACTTCAAGAAATTTTCTATCCCGTTGCGAAGCACAATCACATGTCTACGGAATGCTACACGATGGTATCGCACCGCTTCTTTTTACTCAACTTATACTGCGGGGATTTTGCCGGGATAATCGCACCGAAGTATCGGATAGTCTGGATCAAGGACTGGCCCAGATATGACCGATAGATTAAATTTTTTTCATCTGACCTACGTCACACCATCGGTCAAGATTGTTTTTCCCGTTTAATATAACCTAATGCCAGTTCTATTCCCGAAGGGTGAGATCGCGACCCCTGCATGGGTTCCACCCCGACCTGGACCCGGACTTGGACCCGAGGCTAAGGGGGCAGATACTCTGGCCAACAAAAGACTACATTTCTGAGAACCTTTGGTAATTTTCAAAAGAATAATCATAGAGGGATCCCAGAGGAAAGTGGCTAGGTATATACTGGCCCGAAGAAAACTGGGAAAAAGGAGGGAGAGGCATGGCAGTCCGTTGCCTGAGGCGATTTGGCCAGTTCTTTTTCCCTTTCGGGTTCTCTCTCTTTCTCTCTCTATCTCTTTTTCTCATTCTCATACTTTTTGCTTTATCTTTTCGGTTCTTTTACGCGGAGTTCTTCAGCCTCCGATGCTTTATTCGCAGAGGCATGGTATTGCCTCATTTTACGCTCGCAGGAGACCAGAGATATTCGTTCAACACGGTCGAGTCACGGGCTTGACAATTTTGGCTCGGGTTAGAGAAGAAAAAGTAAAGAGAGTAAGAATTAGAATCAAGTTTTGAAAACTAGGCACGACGATGAACGAACGGTAACATAAATATTATATCGCTTTGTTCGTTTTTTGCCGATTCAATTTTCGCACAGTTTCGAACAAATTTTTTGTTTGTTGAAGAAAAATATGAAAACGAAAATGAACAATTGCTGATTAATTTTGGGGGCGATATTTTATGGATGAAGCCCCGCGATCGTCGGTTTTCCATCGCAGAAAATTTCATCGGTTAGAGATTTTGATCGCGAAGAAAAAAAAAAAAAAACGTGTTGAGGCAACTGTACAAAAATAAAAATGACAAAAAAAAGGTTCTCCAGTCTTTGAATTTCCCGAAACGCTCTTTGATCCGTTTCAACTTTTGCCAAATTCTTTGACCAATTTTTTTTAAATTATGAAACCATTGAGACAACACCCCTGCAGGCTTAGGATGTTGAATTCTTACCACCATGCTGCGAAAAAAAAAGGTGAGCCGGAAGTCTCAAGGGGCGTGCGAGGAGCGACGCGACAGACCGAGAAGAGTAAGAGGAATAGAAATAGGAAAAGGAAAAGGAAAAGGAAGAGGAGCTGCAAACAGTTTGAAAATCTTCAAAAGGTGAGAAGAATCACGGTATAACGATACATCGATACGATATGCGGTGGAGGTATCACTGTATCTGATTTCTTTTTTTTTTTCACCTTTATCGGCCTATCTATCAAAACAGCACACATCCGATATACGATATTCAAAGACGCTTGTATCTGTCCTGAAACTCAAACTCGCGGATTGATTGCCTCCACACCCGCTCCGAGGCAAAGAATACCGCGAAATTTTTCCGAACTAACAAATCGCGGAACGATCTTGAACAGAGAGAAAAATAAATAAAACGAGCGGCTTCAGGCTGCCCATGTGCCAGCCCTTCAAGTTCCCGTTCTCACGCTAATTTGAGCTTACAAAAATCGCCATCATAAATTTTGCAAATCTGACGTCAGATTCGTGATCAGCGCCCCAAACAACCTTGTGGTACCAGTTTTCGTTCGAATCCATTCATCCATTCTCAAGACATCATGATTTTTATTTTATTTTTCAGAATTTTGTTGTTTAAATAATTCAAAAACCACTAAACCGATCGATAACAAAATCTAATCAGTTCTAAGTTTCGAAGAGGCGCGTCGATTCAGACCAAGTTGATCAAAATCTGACCACTCGTTCTCGAGATATCGTCGGACAAAAAAATTGATCACATACATACATACACACACACAGACGTCCATCTGAAAATGATCGGAGATGATTCTCCAGACTTCAAAACGTCGAGATCTAGTGAAAACTCGACTTTTCGTTTTCGGGGTGAATACAATAACTTCCTCTTTTCTCTGATATCATAGAAACGGGAAGTTACAAAAGGGGTCCATTCAGAATTTTTTGCTTCCAGGAAATTTGTTGATTCTGCGAAGTATTGTTTTCGGGATAATTATAATCCGGGAAACTTTATCACACACTTTCGTTGTTCTCTAGTTTTTTTTTTTTTTTTTCTAGAAGAATATACCTACTCCCGAAATAAGGGAACAAAAAATAAATAGGATTCCGGATGGGTGATCGCTGAGGGTAGGTATGTGTATGTACATTAAAACGTACCTATATATCGCAGCATTCTATGGCGTGACCATACATACTTTATCTCGAGCCTTATATTTTTTATGATTCTAGAACCATATTTTTCCGCAAGGTAGAAGGAGTCAGGCTTTGTCTCTATGGCTATACGAGGGCCGGGTCCTCCAAATTTTTATCAGTACGATACTTGGTACGGAGGTCATACGTGTGGGACATTTCGCGTCAAAGGGACCACCGCCAATTTCACACGTTATTTTCACTGAATAAATAAATTAGCAACATTTTTATATACCTATGTACTATACAAAATCTTCGCTCTTTTCGCATCAATAGTTGCCACAAGAAAGCAAAAAATTCGAAATAGTGTCAATTTTCGGGTCATTTTCACAGCCGAAATGGACAATCCGATCATCTGACATCCCTGCTGCATCTTGTCAGCATTTTATAACCGCGTATAAGACGTTATGCTGACGTGACATATGGAGAATTGAATCGTCGCCGATCTGCTTCTCCGTGGTTAAAATTTGTGTGTATGTGAAAAAAAATCAGGCAACTGGTTGACCTGTGGGCGAACCCTCAAACTTCCCGCAATGTACTAAATACGTTACAATAAATTGATACTATTGTATTTGTAATAAAGAAGCTAGTTATAAGTATAGTTAGTTTTCCGTATACAAATTTTTTTCCGTCTAATTTTCAAAAATCTAGTTTTTCTCAAATGTCGACATTTCTAGGTTTTAGGGAGTTATATTTAATGTGAGAAGATATCGTTCGATCTGTATGCTTATGTGCGAAATTTTTGATAGGTTTTAAACAATTTGACAGATTCGACATTGAGTGATTCGAAATCAACTCTCGTCTATCAAGAAACAGAAATTTTTGTTGCGCGATATCTTTTAAACTAATCGGTCGATTTTGATGAATCTTGCGGCAATCGAAAGGGCTATCCAAGACTCAAATCTGATTAAGTTTTGAGACTAATCGCACTAACAGTTTAGGAGTTATGCGCTAAAAACGTGAAATTTTTTTGTTTTTTAATTTTTATTTTTCGAATAACTTTGAAACTACTCGACCGATCGACTCCAAAGTCTAATCAGATCTAAGTCTTGATGAACTCTTTCGATCGCCGCAAGAACCATTTCAATTGGTCGATTCGTTTTAAAGATATCGTACGACAAAAATTTGTTTACATACAGACACTCATACGGACGTCCATCCAAAAATAGTCAGAATCGCTTCCTAGGACCCCAAAACGTCGAGATGTGATGAAAACTCGATTTTCAAAAATCGAACCCTAACCAATACCTTCTCATTTTGTTGAAAATTTTCAATTTTCATAGCGGCAAGTTAAAAGAGGAAAATTGAAATATCGAAAGTCGAACCAGTACCTACCTACTTCATGGAATACTGGTCTTACTGACCTTTATATAATAAATCGCCCTGGCTATTCGTTCTCTACGTCTGTCTCCCTTATTCTCTGAGTTGCTACAGTATATATATAGGTATAAGTATATAGGTACGGGATGCTCTTTTTCTGTATGCGTGTGACGGTAAACGAGTCTCTTGTGAATACCTTTGGCAACGATGTCGTAACGGTGGTTATGTCGGCATGAAGGACATATCCCGGGCTCTTTTAAACCCACTGAGCCCTGAACATCCCGTGAAAGGATATTACCTTAAAAGCATCGAAAATCCATTTTTGATCATATGTTGGCATGTTCTTTTCACTTTTTTTTTTTCATTGTTCAATAAGTTTTCCCTCTTTATCCCTGTTCTTATTCTTATATTCTTATTCCTCGGCCCTTTCTTATATTTTCCGTTTATTTTAATCCGGCTTAACATCACGGGGTAAGAAATCGTCGAGGAACAAGGCTAGTTAGAGGTTTCTAATAAATAAGGTACATCTGAATCAGCTGCGGGAATACGTGGCCGGCATTGATAATTCAGAAACAATATGAGATACGTGAGGGTTTCAGCTTCTCTTATTCGAGTATATCTTTTACAGATTCAGTCGAGGAGATTTTACTCATACAGCTACGTCCCGTCCGAGCCCGGAAAAGGTAGGCATGAGCTTTTAGAAAATTAAAAAAAAAAAAAGAAAAAAAAAAGAACCACTCGCGATCGATGAAAAGATGTCCATTCATAAAACGTGGACCTGCATCCGGACCACGATCCTTGATTTTTCACAATCCAAGTCCGACTATCTCTTCGCGGACGAAGGATTTCTGGGTATTGGGCACCGAATTCACTTCCTTGATGCAACGGTACGAACCGGATTTAAGCTCAGAGCTTAGAAGGCAGGGAAAGTTGAAGTTATTTACTCATTGCGAGATGAATTCAGTGCTCTTATTTTCTCTATAATAAGAAGACTGTAAAAAAATATATATTTCAAAAAAGGATTCAGAAGAGGATCAGGCGATGTAAAAAAAAAAGAAAAAAATCTGTAAACATCTAAACGCGAATGTGTATACCTGTGTATACGTGTAATTAACGAAAAGATGAAAGGTTGTTAAGCTAGGCTTTAATTGTCTCGTTAATGAAAGAGTCCGATGGGTATCATCGGAATCGATAAAGAATTCTGTCTGAGGGTCGAGTCGAGTGGAGCCAAACCAAGCCAAGCCAAGCCAAGCCAAGCTGACTGGATGGCTGGTTCGTTTCTGCAGCAATAATTACACCAAACTCGTAATTATTTTATTACATCCTCTCGAACTTTTACTCACCTCACGTTACTTCGTTAACTAAACCTTTTTATACATGTACATATATATTATATATATATATATTTTTTTTTTTTGCTTCCTCAACGACGATTCGCCAAACTTTTCATCACAACGATTTTATTTTCCGTGCGATTCAAGTGGATCTAAATTGGCAAGGTTTTGTCGTTAATCGAGAACTCCCAATCTCTGGTGGGTGCTGGTTCATTGATCAAAATCTTCCATACTTCTGAGTTTGATTTTGATATTTATTATTTCACGTTTAATAATCAAGGGTTCTTGTTGTTCTTCTTCTTCTACCTCTTCTTCTTCTTCTTCTTCTTCTTCTTGTTTTTCTTATTGGTTTCAGTTTCTCGCTCCGTGAACCTGGAAATACCAAACCATTACCCTCAAAATTACTAACCATAAATACTTTGACTGGGGGTATTACAACCTCCCCCGCCCCTTTAACGAAATGCAATATATAGTTTCATTTTTCGTTCTCCTCCATTATTTTTTATCCTTCCTGGTTCGTTATTCTATTTTTATTCTGTTTCATTCTTCTCTCTTCTCTTCGTTTTTTCCTTTTTTATTCTTTTTCACTTCTTTTTTCGACATTGAATAAATTTCAATATCTTTTTACCCGGCCAGGGCGAAGGGGGCTACGGGGAATGTCGCTCGGGGTTCGGTCGCGACCCCATATTGCCCTCGAGGTGCGTCTAATGGCCAGCTAATTGCCAGAATGTAAATAAATATCCCCCCGACCAGTCGTATCCGACTATTCTGTATCCACGGGGACCAAACTCTACGAGAATATATGCATGGCCCACCACCAGACATGAACCTATTCTACTCCCAACGCACTCTATGCTGGCCTCCGTTATACCCACTATGCTCAAAAGCTGCATACGAGTATATGCTCATATATATTGTATGTGTATGTATATATACTACGGAATGGAGATGTGAGTTTTCGCATGAATCATCCTACTCCTAGAAACCATTTGTTATAAAGACGAGATCCTCGCATACTCTGGATGATGATAGCTTCTGCAACGAGGGATCGGACGTGTATCTCACAATCCCGGAACAGGAGGATGAAAAATTAACACACAAAAAAAAGTGAAGAAACACAAAAAAAAATGCTCTTTCATTTTTGAAATTACATTTAAAACTGGCCGGATGATATGCCTAAGGGAGCATGTACACCTGGCAGGACAAACTATTTTTTTAAATCGTGAAATTTCTTCGAAATTTACGTTTTTGACTAAAAACAAAGTCCGATGCGAGTACTCAGATAGTTTTGCAGAAAAAAAATGGGAATTTGGCCTTTTTTGACTTTCCACTATCAAAATTGAAAGTTTTCGAAAAAAAAAGGGAAGTTATTGGTTTCACTCCGATTTTCGAAAATCGAGTTTTCATCAGATCCTATTGATTCCCTCGAACGTGTTTAGCAACAAGATATACCTATAGTCAAAAGCGCAGGTACAGCTGGTCTGATAATGAAAATATGAGACCTGTATGTGAACCTACCTCACTCCCAGAAATATACCTACCACAGCTCTGTAACAATTGAACGTTTATATTTACTCAAGCATTATGCAAACACGAAACGGATTCTGCGTAAACGTAGAGCTGTGTAGTAGATCGGGTAGGTATAGGTCACTCGACTCGTGTTTACCGGACAATTTTTACGGGTCAAAGGAGAGCCGGACATATTATACTGTAACCAAAAACCCTAAAAAAACAAAACAGCGAAAACCCGAGTCGAAAAATTCGTTAACCAATTTTCAATCCTTTAATTGGAAGTCGCTTCTTGCGTATATTTCTCACGGCAATATCGTAAATAAGTAGCAAAAGCTCGGGCTGCAGTCTGGGCCGTTCGGCCAAAAGCTCGGTGCACAGCTGCTCCTCGACAAATCTTAAGACAACGTGCTTGCCACGGTCGGTTCTCTCCGCTGTGTCCCACCTTGGCTTCTGTCCGTATTCGCTTTCTGAACAATCTGTAAAAGCTCGCCTTAACTACCCAGAAGCCCGAGCTTCTGTCCGGCTTTGCTCAGCTCCGTTTTGGCAAAAATAACAGCTGAAAAAAGAAAATTTTTCGAATCAATTGAGCAAATTCTTCTGCTTCTATACCGCGCACTGAGCTGGGTTTATAAAGCACAGCTTCGCGAGTAGATGGATTTCATAGTTGACGTGGGATAGGGCGAGAATTAGGAAGTCGGGTATCCTGTCTCTGTGAGAGAGAGCCCGGTAAATTACCAAGGTTATAATAACGCAATATCACAAGGGGAGCCGGGCATGAAACGCTGGTTAAAACGTAGAGAGGCTTGAGTGTGTGTAGGGTGTCTACTACGAGAGTAAGGGATGTTACTCTGAATTTGTGTGCGTGTATGTTAGTGTAAACGAAGAGAGTAGCGAGCCAACAGCGAAGAGCGAACAACGTGGGTAATACCGGTGGCGGGTAACGTGGTCATACATTTTACACCCCCTTATATCAAGCTTATCACCCCGTCCTTCGATTAGGTAACAAATCTTCCCGCTTCTTCTTTCCCGTTCTATCCTATACACCATCGCACACGGCTCTGCACCTCGGCGAAGGTAGGTGGTAAAGGTGCAGGGTATACTGGCCACAATTACCCTTGCTTCAAAAATTATTACCGGACCCAATAAATTCACCCTATATATAGTTTCTTTGCCAGTTCTCATCCTCATCTGTCTTTCTCTTAATTCTCTCTCTCTCTTTTTACCGATAACCGATGTACTTGCAATTTTATGCGGTAGCTGACTTTGTACTATTATACTTCCCGTATAGGTATAATTTTCAAATTTGTAAATGAAGAGGAACAAGGAAAAAAAAATGTGTGCTTGGAGTTTTGAATGCGAATCAACGATTTTTTTCCCTTTTTTTGAGTTGTTTGGGGAAAACAAAAATACAAAACAAACAGAAAGAGGATATGAACTGGACGAGCTTGCGGTTGTTGTAGCTCGCACATAACCTTCCATACCATGCCTATACCCTACCCTACCCTACCCTACCCTACCCCACCCTTACCCCCTCAGGTAGGTTACCTAACAAAGGGTAGAAACTGTGCGAGTATAAAATATGCCGACCACGCTATCTCGCCACCAATTGCCTGGAAAACTCACGCGAAAATATCGATCGTTGGAAGGTATAATCTGATTAGGTTGGGCCCCACGGGCTGTGTACGGCTCACCTTTATACACCGTATACCCTAAACTGGGTAATAAGACTACAGATTGTCTATTGCCGGTGTCAGTTGGTAGAAAATTAAACATTCAACATGCGAAACTGAAGACAGGAATTCAGTTTTCGATTTTTTTTTCGATACATTGAAAGGGGGACTCTTTCAATGGGGTGAAAAAAATCGATGTTTCTTTTTGATTGAATTATTTGAGAACCGTTTCTTTCTTAAGAAGGCATAGATACAATTTGGAGATCATTTTTTTCTAATCACTGTCAGGATATTCTATTGACTAAATTTTTTCACAACTGATTACTAGGAGCTTTAGACACATGATTCGGAATTATTTAAAATCTTACAGAGCTTTGCCTCACTTGGACAATTATGTCAAGGTGTATATATGGGGTAATCCATGTCATTTCGACCAACCTCTGTACATCACCACTTCCGATTTTTGATTTGATTTTTTGTGCCGTAGTATTTACTGACAGGAACACTGCTGAATTTTTTCAAATTTTTTGGCTCACTTGCAAGAGAGATACGGATTTTTGAATTTTTGACTTTCTTGATATTCCAATATTTTCAAACTGTGCTATTTCTGAAAGTGATGGTTATTCGAAAAAGTTATTCAGACAAAAGTTTCGTGACTTCGTATCGTCTTTTAGATGAAGAACTTACAATTTTTTTTTGAATTCAGTAAAAACTCGAAGAACTGTTTCTAAACACTATTTTCAATTTTTCATGTCTTCGGGCACGATTCATCTTTACAAAAAAAATACACAAAATTCTTCAAGAAAACACAAAAATTTTAAGCCATCTTTGAATATGGGATAACAATTGGTTTGGAAGTTATGGCCATTTTTGTATATTAAAATTTCCCCAAAAGCACCTCGGGTACAGACAAAAATTTGGAATACGTGGTTCTTAGCGGGCTAATTTTTCAATTACTAAGAGAACATTGATATGTTTCAAATTGCATTCACTTATTATTTTTCTAAAAAAGCCCACCAAAGTACCACGTACTCCAATTTTTTTTTTTTTTGTCTGCACCCGAGGTGCTTTTGGGAGGATGTTAATATATAAAAATGGCCATAACTTCCGAACGAATTGTTATCCCATATTTAAAAAGGGCTTAAAATTTTCGTACTTTCTTAAAGAATTTTGTGTAATTTTTTTCGTAAAGCTGAATCGTGCCCGAAGACATGAAAAATTGAAAATAGCATTTAGAAACAGTTTTTCGAGCTTTTACTGGATTCAAAAAGACTTCGTAAATTCTTTTTCTAAAAGACGATACGAAGGTACGAAACTTTTGTCTCAAAAACTTTTTCGAATAACCATCAATTTCGGAAATAGCACAGCTTGAAAGTATTCGAATATCAAGGAAGCGAAAAATTCGAAAAAATCGTATCTCTCTTGCATGTGAATCAAAAAATTTGAAAAAATTCAGCAGTGTCTCTTTCGGTAAGTACTACGGCACAAAAAATCAAATCCAAAATCGGAAGTGGTGATGTACAGAGGTTGGTCGAAATGACATGGAATACCCCGTATATGTGTATCTCTCCTCTCTTCCTTGACGATAATTGTATAGAAATTTAATTTCTGAATGAAGAATCGATTAATTGATCGTTGGTTGTTTGAAAAGATGTCTGTAGGTACGTCTGAGCTTCCGCGTCGGACTTCTTTTAAGCGAAGTTGAGTGAGTCCATGGTGGGACTTCCGACACAACGATAAAAGTGAGTTTCCACGTGAATACCTATCCCTCGAATAAGACTTTACGTTTTTATACCCTTTCCTCTCCTCTCCTCCCCCCTCCTTTACTTTTCTTCCAGTTCTGTAGCCAGAGCTTTCTCCCTCCTCATCCTCGTCCTCCCTCTCTTATCTCCTCCTATTTTTCTCTCGTTCTCTCTTTCTTAGCTATCTACTCAACCTGAACGCGATCTCGAGATCACGCGGTGCTAGCTCTTCGGCTGAAGTGATTACTGAAAGCTTCTTCTTCTTCTTCTTCTTCTTCTTTCGCGTTGTCTTTGTGTCTCGGGATTGAAAACTCCTTCCACCATACAATCCGAGACCCATACCGGCTCACCCCTTTCGTGCATCTTTGCATCAACGTTTGAAAAAGCTCCTATCCCTCATCTCGATGCTTAAGAAATGCACAAAATCTACTCGTACGATAATAACAATAATAATCGTCGATTAGAAAAATCCCGAGAAAATTCTGCATCATATTTATTCGTCTTATCATCATCTGGAACAATTTTTGATAAAGCTCTGAAAAATTATATTAGAATCGAGTCATTTTTAAGCCGAAAAATATCCCGGTTTCGATTCATCTTCGACTGGTTTGAACGCCGTTCTAATTCTTCCAGCTTCATGCTGCAGGGTTAGTGGGATAAGAGAGAAGACCTGGATGCTTATAACGTAAGCTTTAGACTTTGACCTGATCAAGAGTCTATTGTTTCGTGACCTACGAACGCCTCTTGGCCTCCTACATATTTTACAGAATCGGGTACTGCCGAGGGTGAGGAGGAAGCTGGCATTCGACTTGAAGAAAATCGATATGCAATGGTTATCTCTCTCCTTCTGGCTCACTTCTCTGTTTCTTTTTTTCTTTTTTGTTTTTTTGTTTTTTTTTTATCTTTGCTCTATTCCACCCTCTTCCCTATTCCCTTTTCCCTCTTTC
Organism: Macrophya alboannulata; assembly: GCA_949628255.1. Lineage (NCBI taxonomy): Eukaryota > Metazoa > Arthropoda > Insecta > Hymenoptera > Tenthredinidae > Macrophya > Macrophya alboannulata. Next base: position 3,986,620 of record OX451213.1, read on the forward strand.
CTCCCCTTGCCTCTTTCACCCCGAGACTAACTTTTAATAATAAAAACTCTCGAATCTGAATATCAGACATAAGTTGAGTTCCCGATTTTGCGGATCGCGCAGATATAATATCAGTCGATCGGTACGGTACTTCGTCTAACATCTTATATTTCCTACTCCTGATCGCGAACTGAAACCTGCACCAAACGCCGGATATGGAAAGATTCGAATTAGCGAAGTAAAGCGATCAGAGATGCTAGAAGTTTTTCTCTTTTTCTTTCGTTAACCAACGAATCAATTTTTCAGACGTAAGAAAGTGAGAAAAGGAGGAAATCTATTTCTCGTATCTAATCCATCCGGCTAAAACACCAGATATTATTTTTGTCTCTTTGTACTTCGATATCGGCGTGGAAACGAAGCCTTTGAAGCCTTACCAATTTTTATGCAATTTTTTTCACCCTATTTTTCGTTTTTTTTTCCCTTCGTTTCTGATTTTTGGACGAAGAGAAGAAAAAAAAAAATCCTCGGCTTTCAGCCTCGGGAAATTCAATTGACTCGAGATCTATCTACCCCTCATATATTCTTACATCAATACGTTTTATTTACTCCGAAAAGTAGGTATCAGTCACGGTTCAGATGATGTTACAAATTTGAAAATTTCGACATCGGAGAATATGTGAGAATAAAAAATAAAGAATAAAAAAACAGGAAAATAACGCAAAAAATGATTCGGAACTATACGAAAGTGGGAACGAACTCTTACCGGCTTTTACGGCGTTCGGAGGGACAGAGAGAGCAGATGGAGGGCTTAAACGCGTCTAACGGAGATCAGCCAGTGATCGCAGCTAATCGGCTAATCCCAAGTGGCTAAAGTCACGCTCGCGTTCGCCTTATCTCTTGCCAAAGGCGTAGCTGTGGGAAGAACATCTGTCACTCTAGTCTCGTCCATCTGCTATCACGATTCACGATAAGCTATTCAGGCGAGAGGCAAGAGGGCCTATACTGTTTCGACTTACATATTTAAATACAATATCATTTCCGCACATGTGTCTTCAGATTACATCTTTCACAAAATTTGGTTGGAATAAAAAAATTTGTGAACCAAAAAGAAAAGAAGAAAAGAAAAATCAGGAAATCGGTTGACCTGTGGGCCAACCATAAAACTTTCCGCTATGTGTTAAATACGTTACTCCAAATTGATACTATTGTGTTTATAATAGATTAAAGAAAGTTATAAGTATAGTTAGTTTTCCGTATACAATTTTTTTCCGTCTGATTTTCAAAAATCGAGTTTCTGTCAGATGTCAACATTTCTAGGTTTTAGGGAGTTATATTTAATGCCAGAAGATATCGTTCGGTCTGTATGTTTATGTGCGAAGTCTTGATTAGTTTTTAAACAATTCGACAGATTCGACATTGAGTAATTCGAAATCAACTCACGTCTATAAAAAAAAAAGAAATTTTTGTCGTGCAATATCTTTTAAACTAATCGGTCGATTTTGATGAATCTTGCGGCAATCGAAAGGGCTATCCAAGACTTAAATCTGATTAAGTTTTGAGACCAATCGCACGAACAGTTTAGGAGTTATGCGCTAAAAACGTGAAAAAAAATTGTTTTTTAATTTGTATTCTTCGAATAACTTTGAAACTACTCGACCGATCGACTCCAAAATCAGATCAGATCTAAGTCTTGATAAACCCTTTCGATCGCCGCAAGAACCATTCCAATCGGTCGATTCTTTCTAAAGATAGCGTACGACAAAAATTTGTTTACACACACACATACGGACGTTCATCCAAAAATAGTCAGAATAGCTTCCTAGGAACCCGAAACGTCGAGATCTGATGAAAACTCGGTTTCCGAAAATCGGACCAAAACCCAAAACTTCCTTTTTTTTTGAAAATTTTTAATTTTCATAGCGGGAAGTTAAGATACAGATAGAGAAAGAGGATGAAATATGTTGGAAATCTGGACGAAATGAAAGAATTCCTGGGCAGAGGAATTTTCAAACCCCACCATGTCGAATGTGACTTGAGTAATACTTCCCCTCTTTTTTTTCTTTTTTGGCTTTTTTCTGTTCCTTCTTGTTCTTTTTCTATTCCTTTTTTTTTGCCTTCTTTATCTTTCTCGTAATTCTGGTGGCTAGCTACTCATTCTTTCGCCGTTTGTTTTATCCGATTTCAAAAGTTAAGCTTCTACTTATACGCACACGTTAAGTTACCTACCCTCTCCTCCGTTAGCAGGGCTCCTCAAACTTCCGTACACGCAGCTAAAGCAACGTTTTTTTGTTTTTTTTTTATTTTTTTGTTCACGAAACAAGGACCACTCTTTAGATCGAAGATTTGTTTCAACGAATTCCTAATTAGCTTCGGCCGCCTAAACTCGAGAAATAACTTTCCGAAAGTTTGGAGAAAACATACTCTCACCCCTTACGCCCCCGTTCCTCCATTGTCAAAAATTCAACGGTTGATGAAGCGGACAAGGATTTCGATAAAAATAAAAAGTAAATAATAAAAGCCAAAAATAGACGTAATACGAAAAACCCATCCGGAAGTACATCAAAATGACGTAAAATGGCACCTCGAGCTCTTCCGTATAAATTCGATCGAGTATGTAACGTGCCTATCCTCATACTGTTTATGTACTCGTAGAAGGTATGAGGTAAGTACATCATGCATATTTACATAGTCTACGTTTATGTACGTACGTTACATACATACATACGTACGTACGTAGGATCATCTACACAGTGTGTATCTACGAAATTTTATTACATTTTCAATAGATAATATCGAATATCCGTTACCTGATGCATTCAAGTCCAATCGCCATGGTTCAGTTTCATATTACTAATGGGAATTCTCGTTTTAGAATCTATATTCCAGACTCTTTATTCCATCCATCTTTTGTGAGAAAAAAAACAGAAACTACCCCTACAGGACGAACCACACGATTCATCCCAGAGAAATAATTCGCAACTAGCTTAACCTTTCGAAATTCAAAGGTGAAAAATTTTCTGGACTTTAGTGTCGTTTGTAACATGCATGTGCGTGTAAAATCGCTGCACTGTTCGTCCGGTCGTTTATTATTTACAAATTGCGAAGTAATCGGAACCCGGAGTCGTTCCTGTTGCAGAGGGGCTCTGATGACGTTTCGAATTTATACATTTCGCAGTTTTTTGCATATGACGATATTTTTTTACAGTTGTGTTCTGAACTGATGATAGGCGCGGAATCGCCAGCAGAGTGAATTTATATATCGCCTTGATATAACTCACTCGTAGTTAGACGGTAATTTGTTGGTCCAATAGCTACATATACCTATATGTACGGGTATATAACTTACGAGTGGTATCGTTTTGAACCTTCGTAGTTAATCACTCAACCGCAGATGAAAACCATCAGCCGAAAAGGACCGGACCACAACAACTGGATTCGCCCGAATAAATACCGACACCTATGCAAATACCTCAGCAAATACATCCTCTTGCCTCTAATTACGGACTGGTATAGGCGGAGTGGAAGGGTCCTGAATTTAATGTAGTTACATCGGAAGTACATTTTTTCAACTTCCAACTTTGAAATTTGAAAATTTTCAAAAAGAAGGGGAGTTATTGGCTTCAGGCCGATTTTTGAAAATCAAGTTTTCATCAGATCTCGACGTTTTGGGGTTCTAGGAAGCTATTCTGACTATTTTTGGATCGACGTCCGTATGTGTGTGTGTGTGTAAAGAAATTTTTGTCGTACGATATCTTTAGAACGAATCGACCGATTTGAATGGTTCTTGCGGCGATCGAAAGGGTTTATCAAGACTTAGATCTGATTAGATTTTGGAGTCGATCGGTCGAATAGTTTCAAAGTTATTCAAGTTTCAGAGTCTCGCTTAACTCCGTCAATTTTACAATTTTGCTATAATATTCTAATTTTGGATTATCGAGATACGAGTTTTCATGGGTATTCGATCAAAAACCGTCGATATTTCTTCCCCGCTTGATACAAGGTTCTCCTCGCAGTTGTAGAAAAACGTCAGACGGTTTCGAACAGCTACCGATAAACCCGCAACTTCCACAATTATGCATTTATTCCTTATTTTTATTTCTACTCTATATTTCTGAGCGAGAAGGGTAGTAGTTTAACAAGTTTTTTTTGTTCCCTCTTACATCTATAAAATTGTGCGACTACCTAGCGACCGAGGTGACTCGGTAGAGTACGTCGATACGTAGGTAGCAGTACGTATACCCACCAACTAGCGAATAAGGAATTCGCCAGTTTCAACTTCAAGTTCGATTCCAACTGGAGTTTGAAACTTATCGTTCGACTTCAGAAAGACATTGTCCGCTACATTTCCACTCTTTCGTTAATTTTTTTATTTTTTTACCCCCTCGATTTTACCTTGGCGAAAAAAAAAAACAAAAAATTTCTACAACTTGCCCGGCTATTTTTACGCCATTAGAAGAAAAAAAACGTAAACTTTCTCAACTCGTACGCCCAGTGTACAGGTAATTGTCTCCAGTGTTTTCAATCGACAGTCCCTTCGGAATGCAGATTCAAGTTCCGAATTAGCGAGCGGTAATTTTACCTGAACTTGCAACATACCCGGGTAATACCCAGACTAAACTACACACACGTTTCTAATCAATGACTTCACGTTACATACGAGATTGAGTAAATACTAGACTAAACCGCTCGTTACCCTTACCCAAGGGATGAAATCACACGTGACAATTGATCTAATTATTCAATGAACGTTCCCGTTTTCTGAAAGATTTTTTTCATAATTTTTTTTTTTACCTTTCATCGCCCACGGTGATATAAGAATAGTATTGGTTTCGGTCGAAGAGTGACTTTTGCTAATTTCAACGAACCTTTAAGTTCTCGACCGTCTAGAATCCGAAAAACAGGTTCTTCGAAAGATAAATCGGCCTGTCTGTCGATCTTTTGGACAAACTCGCGCGGTGATCTCGGAAACGGCTCGATGGAAAAATTTGAAATTCACAGGACTTCACAACTAAACGATGGGCACGAAAAATTTCCATGTCTCGTTTAATTTGAACTTCCGGTTCTACCGGAAATGAATCGATTTCCGATGTTTTACCGATCAACCTATATACTATTTCCTCTGTATTATCTTTTTAAACGAAAGAATATGGACCAGATCGAATTGGGATGAAACGCACTGTATAAAATCGTTGTTTGTCAATGTATAGTGCATTCCTTGGCAATGACGGGAGAAAAAATTGTAAATATGCCCAGATCGAATCGGGATGAAGTGTGATCTGTATAAAATTGGTGTTTGTCAATATACAGGGCGTTCCTTGCCAATGACAAGAAAAAAAAAAATTAATATTTAAGAATACCCAGATCAAATTGCAGATCGGATTGGGACGAAATGCACTGTATAAAATTGTTGTTTGTGAATATATAGGGCGTTCCTTGCCAAAGATAACTAAAAATTGTGCGAAAATTCTGAGTTTTTTTTTTCAATAAAGAGTATCAAAGTAAAACAAATTTACAATTTTCTTGTTTTTCACCGACATCTTCTAATATTCTGACCGTATTTGATAGTACATATTTCCGGAAGTACCGCGAAAAAAATCCGTTTTTTTTTTCGTATTTTTTCGCCTTATTTTTACTTGTATTTGGGTCCGGGGCGGGGGGGAAGGGGGGGATGAAATGTCGATAACGATTGAGGGCGAGTATTTAACGAAATTTATTATCATTTCAGTTATAATTGCGGAGGATTAAACGACGGGGGATAATTTATGACTCACAGTCTAGCTTTTTTCATTTTTTCTTTTCTTTTTTTTTTTTTTTTAGTTTTCTATTTCTCGTACAGCTCTATATACTATATGCGAAGAGCGGCAAGACTGAAGGGTCGTTAAAGTACTTACTTACTCGAAGAGTAACAGCGATAGTAATAAATCATTTAATTTTATATAGCTATATATACATATATATACTATGCTACTTTAATAGCTTCCTCTTTTGTCCAACGATATAGATATATATTTATATGTATAAACCAGCTGCAGCTCTATTTACCGCAGCTGGTTGGAATATATGGAAGGGCTTCGGCAATCTACCCTGGAAAACTTTGAGGGCTTGGGCTATATATATACTATGTATACATATACAAGTAAATGTATTCACTTTGCGTCGTATATAGTTGTAGAGGTTTGTGAGGTTTTTTTTTTTGGGGGGGGGGGGGGAGGGGGATTTGCGTTAATTTTTGTTCCTCTCTTCAACAATTCAGAAAATTTTTTACTCAAAAGTCTCACGACTGAAATCCATGTGATAATTCTCAAGATATCAACCGTTATCCGCCATAATATCGAGAACTTGTATCCCACTGACCGTATAGGGTTCGTTTAAAATTGTGCCCCTGACGCAGAATTTCTCTTGACGTGAAAAAAAAAACAAAAAAAACATGGAGATATGAAGAGGTCTGAAGGGTGCCCCTGTTTCGAGGCGGAATTTTTCCCGCATATATTCAACAACGTAAGTAGAATATCGACTTTTCATTCAGTTTCATAATATGAACTATAATTGAGTAGCAGATTTCCATTAATTTGTTTGTCAATATATATATATATATCCCACAATTGCTCATCCAGGATCAGCTACGTCGGGTCTGGCCATCAATTTAATGCATTCGCGTGCCTAGACATCCTACAACAAATTTTATCTACAGTTTTAAAATAATTATAAGCAATCTGTTTTTTAGCTATTTCAGTCCAATGCAAATTGTCGTCAGAATATCAAGAAGCTGGATGAAAAATGAGGCTACATTTTTTTTCGGGGGGCTGTAAAAATTTGGCGAAGAAAATCTTTAGCGAGAGAACGAGAGAGAGAGTTGAAAGTTTGGCCTTATATATTTACTATATACGGTGTATATAGTAGATACATACACAAGGATGTGAATTTGATAAATCTGTAGATCTTTGAGCAGTGTAAGCTGCCATGACTCTTGAGCGATTCGTTTCAACGAAATTGAAACTTGAAGTATAGAATGATATCGATTGAAGAAGGCTATAAGTCTCTCTGGCTGGTGCAACCAGCAACCAGCAACCAGCAAACCAGCAGCCGCTGCCACCGCCGAACCCCCGGGTTCAGAGGAAGGAAAATTTATTGAAAGCAAACTACCAGGAGCTGCTGGCGTAGCTCGTGAAAGCCGAGGCCGTACTTTATAACAAGCTCATGTAGCTATCTTTACCCACTTGAAACTCGGCAGTCCGATCGACTGCACACTCGACACTACATAATATAACTCTCTAGTTTTTCTTTTTTGTTTTTCCATTTTTCATTCCTTTTTTTGCTGTTGTTATATCTGCTAGAACGGTTCTCAAAACTGTGTGTACATGGTTATTTATCCCTCTCGAACTCGTCTGTTCATGATCTGAAAGTTAGACATTTTTTCAGAAATTGTTACAACGTCTGATTAGCCCAGTCACTGTGCACTTTTAACCTTGCGAAAATTCCGTCGCCGCACTTTTTTGTATTAACCGTTGGGGAGGGTCACTTGTAGTCTAAATTCAAAATGGCGACCAAAAACTGCTTTTTCCTATGTCCGCCATTTTGAATTTTATGGAAAATCGTTTTTCTTGAATAACTCAGCCATTTTCAATTTTAACGAAAAATCGTAGGGACAAAACTTGTAGGAAATTGAATTTCCTATAACTTTGGTTATTGCATTTTTATCCTAAGATCGATACTTTTCGAATTAACCGATCAAACCTGAAAAACGGCGAAGTAAACCTATTGCATTATCTCGTTTATTTTTAACTTAACGGCATAAATGAACATAATAGTTTTTCTTGAATAACTCGGCCATTTTCAATTTTAACGAACAATTGTAGAGACAAAACTTGTAGGAAATTGAATTTCCTACAACTTTGTTCTTTGCATTTTTTTTCTAAGATCGATACTTTTCGAATTAATCGATTAAACCTGAAAAAAACGGCGAAGTAAACCTATTGCATTGTCTCGTTTATTTTTAACTTTAGGGCATAAATGAACATAAATAAACTTGTTGGGAATGCAATTTTCACTTCTTCAGCCGCGAGATCCTTTTCATGATCGTTTCCCTTCTTTTCTCTATTTCTCGTTTTGTTGTTACTCGACGGTGTATTTGGGTTAAGTCCGGCGTTCTAACTTCGATAATTTTTCGAATTTCCTAATCCTTCAATTTTCAAAATGTTGACAAAACTCGAGAGTTCCGGACTGAATGATGAAAAAAGAAGAAAAAAAATCGATTCTTCAAAGTTTCAATTGACCTGCACCCCCTGAATTATTTTCCCTCTTAACTGTCATCCCTGAGTTACCATAGGCAAGTCTACAACGATATTCACGCCTTGGTTGCTAAATATTTTAGAGACTTGCGGTCGCTGAGGGCCAGGAAAGTAGGGAAAGAGGAAAAAGGAAAGACCTAGGGCGTTAGCCAACTCCTTAGGGGCACATCGAGTCTTTTTCGGAGTTATCTCACGCGCCCAAAACAATCAGTCTATCTTTTTAAATTGTAATGTAGACTGGGCAACGTGGCTTGGTGGGACCCCACATCCTCCACCTCCACCTCCATCTCCACCTCTGCTCCTATTACCCAACGTAACTTACTACACGATCTTGAAACAGCGGGGTAGATGGGTAGGTAGGTACGTGCTGTAGTATCTGTGTCTACATGGATCTAGAGTGAGAAATTTATGCATGCGTAGATATATAGTACACACTATACAGTATATACACAACCATATTTCCCTATGCATACATACTCCTGGTCCCGGGGTTGGGCGAAACCCCCAGAATCTTGTCAAATATTAAGATCTCCTAATACCAAAACGTACGCTTCTTCTTCTCCAGGTCTGTATAACCATCAGGCAAACCAAACCAAGTATGAGTAGAAATTTTGCTCTTCAGTCATTTATCTCACGTGACAATAAAACGAATTCGATTCAATTTTTTGGTATAGAAAAATTTTCAGCGAATATCGTCGACGAAAATTGACTGAAAATAAAACGAAACTCGGTGGGTACCACGCCTTTCGCACATTTTCCCATCCGCATGGCATATATCGAATGCACGCCCCTGAGGAACGCTTCTTCCCGGATCAGCACACATAGAGTAAGAAGCGCGGGGGTTGGTAGATATGTCTAAGAGATAAGTATCAGGCAAAACACACCCGTATCCACCAAACTCAACTTCTCAACGGTATCACGTACGCTTATGTTTACCCAGGTCTAAGTGGGGCCGGTGTCTCATATAGCAGAGTGGCTTTTGAATTGGTGTTAGCCTAAATGTTTATGCGAGTAGTGGCTGGGTATGGCTATAGGTAAGGCAGGCCTTTTCGAAGTCAGGAGGACACTCGCCCTTTATGAGGGTCATAATTCTCAAGGAGGAAACAAAAAATTTTCAATTCATTATTCAAAGAAACGTGGATGAAAAAAATAAGACAAAATGTTTAAAAAAAAAAAAAAAAGAAAAGCCTTTTTAAAAGCGGGTATATCTTTCCTTCTCGTCTTATTTTTTTCTCCTTCTTAGGGTGCAGTTTCGGTAAGTGAAATACGGCAGCAAATAACGAAGGATGTAGAACCCAGGAGTCGTTACAGAGTTTGAAATTCGTTGCTTTCACGGGCAATCGACCCTCTCGTTCGTCTGTTTAAAATTTCAGACTCCAAGTTTCGAACATTCACGTATATAAGGTTGATTCTTTCGTTTTTTTTTTTGGCTTAACGTAATGGGATCTCCTAGACAACCCCCTGTACCCACGTTCGCATTCGCATGCAGAATTTTATGGAGAAATAAAGCTGAATGTGGGGACAGAGGACTGCTAATCAACAAAAAATAAAAAAAATCCAAAAACTAAATCAAGTCTGGTTCTTGAAATGCATTTCAAGGATGAACGCGGATACGAGGGAGTGCAGAATATCCGTTTGATGATCACGAACGGTTAATTTCAAGCGTTATTAATTACTCCTGCATAATTCAGAGTCCTGGGAGTCCGGTACTTCTTATGATTGCACCTCGACATGCCAGGTTCTTAGTTCGCCGGTCATGGTCTGTGGGTTATCATGGTCTGTAATGGAGTAAAGCAGCACTAGCGGTAGCAGCAGAGAAGAAGCTGACGATTCATTATATCTTCGTTGTATTTCGTCCGCAACGTCGAATTATATATGAGGTGTTCCACCCCCCCAAAAAAATCATAATTTTGTCTTATTACGCAAATATATCGAAGGAATTTATGTGAATTTTTTCAGAATTTTTGGATCGCAGTTTTTGAGTTTTTCCAAATTCCAACTTTTATTCTACGAACCTCCGTATCTCATACGATCATACAAGAAAATTTATGAGACAAAAAAGTTGCAGTTTCGAATCAACTTTCTGAAAAATTTTGTTTGGGAATTTCTCGAATCCTAAAAATACCAATTTTTATCAAAAATACACAAAAATATTTTTTTTCAAACGATATGTCATTTTTGATTTGCCTCAAAAATTTACAGAAAATACTGTCAAGTGTTTACAGCAATTGTATATTTTTTTTTAGATGGTTGGCTCAATCGTTTGGAAGCTATATTTTTTTTCGGGAAAAAAAAGAATTACTAAAGCATAGCTTCCAAACGATTGAGCCAACCATCTTAAAAAAAATATATGGTTGCTGTAAACATTTGAGAGTATTTTCTGTAAATTTTTGAGGCAAATCAAAAGTGTCATATCGGTTGAAAAAAAAAATATCTTCGTGTATTTTTGATAAAAATTGATATTTTTGCGATTCGAGAAATTCCCAAAAGACAAAATTATGATTTTTTTGGGAACGGTCAAGTTTTCGACCGTTCGAAACGGGGTGGAACACCTCATATACCCTCTTGAAATCATATTATATACCTACCCTATAATATTAACTGCGTGGCTGTTACTAAAACGAAAAATATTGTACTTTATAAACTTGTTAAAAAGCACTTCTTTAATGAGTTTTTGTACCCTGTTTTCTTACATTTGTCTCACCTTACACATATTTCTGCTCGAGGAGAAGAAATTTCTGTTAATTTTTTTTCTTTTGCGGCGAGGAGCTTGAGGCTCAATTTTTGTCCGTCCATCGAATGAAGTGAACGAGAAAAAAAGAATACAAAGATGTTCATTCGACGGATATTTTCTGTACGTGCGAAATGGCCAATGTTTGAAATCTTGAGAAAGAATATTTTACCCAGTATCTATCTGTGAAACCTCGAAACTCTGGAGGACTCGATAGGTTAGGGAAAGAAGGAAAGAGGGAAAGGAAAGGAAAGGAACGAAACGGAACTCCTCGAATTGCTTTTACCAAAGTTATCGCGAGATCTTTGCCGACTTTTCGAAAGTTACACAAGGTTTTTCCCACTCCTTTACCTAGGTTCAAGTTTATATCAGATCAAGTCATCCTTGTCATATCGAACTGCCGAAATCTACTCAAAACGGTTTATCGCTTCGGTAATGCGCGATCACGAAATATTGCAGAATATTTATCATCGGGGGGAAGAGGGGAAATAATTGAAAACCGTGAATCCAAATTTTCTTACAAAAATCATATCCAAACGATATCCGCAGTAGATCGAGAAAATCGAAACGATTTAACAGACGAAATAAAAAATAAAGACACTTACACACCTTTTCCTTCATCATTGATGTCAGGGCTTCTATCTATCCGACAATAAAGGAGAAGGGTTCAACCGTATACTGGCCTGGTTTAAGCTCAGGGTTCACTTCGACCACTATAATTTTCCTTATCTCGAGTGGCTTGGTTTATCGCGGCACCGGTAGGTAGGTAGGTGGGACGGTACTTGACTGGTGGTGGCAGCGGAGTGGGTCGTGCGTGGCCGCCGTTTTTCTACCCTGGTCTTTCCAGCAGCATACCCCGTCACTTGTTGATGCCCACGTGGAAGCGAACGGGGTGGGTGTTTCCGACCTAAACCTAGAAAACTTGATAACGTTCAAAAATCTCTCGAAAGCTCTCAACAATTTTCAACGAAACTGACGATAAAAAAATTGACAGTAAAATTACCGGAGAGCGTTTTGAAATGGTAATCGCCTAATCTTTTCCCACTTTCGGTTTCAAATATCCAAATTGAGAAAGAACAGTGCCTCGATTCCCTGAAACGTGAAAGAGTGGGAGAAAATTCGACCGTTGTATTTCATCCCTTGAAAGAAATTTTTTTTTTTTAACAAAATGGAATAAAAACGTTTCAAATCCAAAATTTCTCGTAACGGTATATGATGCGGAGTCAACACCCAGTCTGACTGAGCGATATCCCCAGAGTGAAAACCGATGAATATAGTATGACGTATCGAAAGGTTGTAAACGTTCGACTTTAACGCCGTTTATATACTCCGCCAGCTGATACTGTAAAATTTCGGACTGTTAAAGTTTAGAGAGTTAGGTTGGTATAAGGAACAGGTAATCGAAGGATGAGGAGGACTACTAGGCGCATGGCATGCCATGGCGTGTTGGACTACCTCGACTCTGCCTTCTGGTAGTGGTAATTAAATGCCAACCAATTTACAGGGCGTGCTGCTGCACTTGCCTCGAAATACACTATTTCATCAGATCCATACTCGCATAGGTTGAATATAGATAGAATACATAATATACTTAAGTAATGGAAAATAAGACCATATCCAGTCGATGAAGGGAACTTAAGTGGCCTTTCTTACCCCGCTTGGATCCTCCCTGGACACGTGAATGGATCTTTTTTATTTCGGACCAAAATCTTCTGCATAATATCTGTTCATACGTATAGTGCATTTCATGTCAAACTGGCCACTCAAAATTTTGCGAGTTATATTCTTTAAATTGGGGTGGCCAGTTTTTCCGCAAAACTTCCCATATACACGTGTATGTATGTACCTATACTATATACTATATACATATATATTGTATAATTCGTTGATTAAAACGCACGCAAATCGAGCTGATGTAAATTTATTTATTATAGATCGTGAGAGTGATTATAAATCCGAGGGTTTTGTACGGGGGGTTTAAAAGACGGGCCCGAAGAGGGGGCGCGTTGGTGTGTAGTAAAATGGTCATCACGAAGGAGGCCGTTTGGTTCTTGCCATGGTCTCAGGGTCTGGCGTTGGCGTGCGAGATGAAGGTTTGTTGCAAGCGTGAGAGCTCTGATATTAAGAATTTTAACCACGGACACGAGTAAACTGCTGATTGGGGGGCGGGGGTGGAGAAGGGGCTAGGGGGGAGGCTTTCGCTATCGTTAAATCTGAACGTCTTAAACATGCAAGACCCTCAATTACAATACAGAATCACGAGCCGTTCGCTCGGTCAGCTATAACCCCAGGCAGCAGGTACTTCGCCCTGCCTTACCTTACGTACATCATTACATAATATACGTATTAAAAATTTATAACAGAGGATGTAATCTTCGATGCGTGATTGTGATTCGAGAATCAGTTCATTATATCGTTTTTTTTTCTTTTTTCTTCATGCTTCAGCGACACGTCGCGTTCGTTGGAGTATAAAAACGAAAAAAATAGAAAATAGAAAATGAAAACCGAAAATTAGAAACTCCCCGTCATCTTCTTTCAGGAATACTACCTCCTCCGGGTCTCAGATTTTAAGTAAGGAATAAAAGAACGACCCCGTTCCATCCCTCTGACACAATGGGGAGAGTAGCTCGTTTTATTCGGGTCAAGAAAATCCCTCACCCCCCCCCCCCCCCCCCCCCTCCTTTGCCGTTAGTCTGACAACTACGGCCATCTTTGAATTTTCCTTTAATAATAGCTTCCTAAGCCCTGGATCTACACCTAGGCAGCTCGTAATATGTATATGTATATATAGCTAGGTCCCTAAGGCTTTATACTGTGATGAAACTAATCGCGCTTTTGAACCACGAGAAGGCCGTGCACAGCCTGTAGGCATATACTTTATAGCAAAATTCTAATTAATCAAACTCTGTTTTATTCAAGATATTACTCATTGTCACTGTAAACTTACGGACTGTGAAACCTGAGAAAAATAAGTTCTCCGTGATTCGTTTCAAATTCGAACTCCAGAAAATCGCCTCTGACCATTTTTAGATCGACGTGTAGGATGGGGTTAATTTTTTCACCGACGATATCTCGACACCAAATTAACGGATTTTAGATTTCGTTATATCAATCGACGCGGTTTTTTGTACCCTAGGACTGTTAACATTTTCGATTTTATCGTTGTAATAGTTTTTGAGTTACTCAAAAAACAACGTTTCAATGTTTTTTTTTTTCAATCGTCGATATCTCGACAACGAATCGACCGATTTTGACGATTTTCTTATCTATCGATCCAGCTCAAATCCTATCAAATTTTGGCGAAACAGCAAAAAATAACCATCACTTTTTCATTGGGTCCCTGATCATCTAAATGAGGCAAAATTTGTATGCTTATTCCATTACCGTGTTTCCTTTGCCGATAATTTTCAATAAAAAGATGAAGCTTTTCTTCGTTCCCAAAAAACGTAAGCTCTGAGATTACTTATTTGATTAAAGGAAACTCACGGCGTCGTAAATACATGCCGATATAGGTGTAGAGGGTTTTATTATCGGTCGTATAAGTGGAATAAAACAAAAGGTAAGAGATTCCTCTATAGTGGTAAAATTTTTTCTTATTTCTTTCGTGAGGTATATATAGGTATGTACACAAGTCGGTAGTTATGTACAATAGCTATTGGTCAGAGAGAGAGAGAGAGAGAGAAAGGGACTTTAGTGCTTATGAGAATTTTTGTACCTTTAGCTAACAGCAGCGGCAACAGCAGCAGAAGGTTGGTTTTAAAAGAAGGACAGGGGTGGTAAATCGTCTGTAAAATGAAACACTTGGGTTTGCATATATACGAGGTTTTGTCATCCCCCACGGCGCGGGTCACTCATTGATTATGTAATTAATAAAAGGAGCCGCTGCCACCGTACTTGCTGCAACCACGCAATAATTACATTAACCAGGGCGCGAATTGCGTTTTACGATCGTCGGACCCCTGGGAACGGTGGCAGGGGCAGCGAGGAAAACGGGGAGCCTGGTAAGCTCACGCAATGGAACCACCACCACCACCACGACGACGACCAGCCCCAGCACCGGCACCGGCACCCTTCCTCCTCCTCGCACCTACGACCATGTCACATAAGTTTCATTTCCCACCTAATTCTTTTGTTCTTATACCCGGCTTCCTTCCAACAAGCTGAAGTAAGCCAGGTAATCGCCCGGGTTAATAACCGCCGAGTGTATACAGACTTGAAAATCCCCAATTTTTAACAAACAGGAAAGAATAAGTGGGGAAATAAACCATGAATTATACCAGAATTAGTTTTTAACTTCGAAACTCGTTATTTTGAACAAAAAAAATTTAACGCACTGACGAAAGACACATTTTTCCAGGCCCAATTCATCCAAACAGTTCAGTCTTCGCCGCTAGATGGCTGCGACCTCTCGCAGTAAAAGTAACTTGACGTCGAGTACAGAAGCTTGAATCGGTCCGGCAGACTATAGGAATGATTTTAGGTATCTTTTGAGGGATTTGAGGTTTGGTTTTGTAGGCCGTAATGATTATTGGGTTTCAATTTTTGGATCGAGATTAGAGTTTCTGATCTATTAAATTTAAACCGCCCTATAGATACAGACGTGAGCTTTTTACGATATTATAGAATCGCGGTTGAATTTCGTTGAGAATATGGCTGTAAGATATAATGGAATAAAATGAAATAAAAATGGTTGAAAGTAGACAAATAATGGCTGAGAAATTACGGTCTGATAGATGATTATATTATTGGTTTTCATGCCGAGTATTGCAGCGGCATCAACCCAAGCTTCCTTCCCTTTTTCCTTTTCCTTTTCCTTCCTTCCTTCCTTCCTTCCTTCCTCCCTTTATTCTCTCTTTCTTTTCTTTATCCTCATTCTATTTATTACATCGGAGGAAAACGACTTTACGCGGTGCAATGTTCAAGAATAGAGCCTAGAGATTGTATCGTAGTGATCTATCTGAGATAAAACCGTCGTTTTCTACCCTATCGAAACGGTGCTTTTCTTGTCTTTTATCCAGTGAACACAAGCGGAAGAGTTTTTCGATCATTTTAGAGAGGATCGACGCATCTGCTGCGGCGGATTTTATTCGTTATTTCGAAAGCTGAAATCTTTATGAAAATTGTAAGCAAAATTGATGCAAAAAGATAGACATAAAAAAAAAAAAATGAGGAACCAAAGGAAAGGGAATGAGAATTTTTGACCTCGTTCTTCGAACCAACGGAAGAACTTTTTCGCGCGGTTTAAATTAAACGATTCAACTACCTCGGGGTTAACGTGTCGACTTCGTAAGTCGAGTTAAAGGTCGAGTAATCTTCGCGTAAAGTTAAGAGTCTCTTCGCCGACAAGAGCAACCCTCGTAAAAAGTTGTCTCCACCCTTAACCGTCGCGTCCTCTCGTAGCTGCTGCTGCTGCTGTTGCTGTTGCTGCTGCTGTTGCTAGTGCTGGTAGAGTTTCAGTGAGTAGAATTTTGCGAGATATTGAATTTGAAAATTTCCCCACCCCCTGAACCCCCCGTGGCAGAAATCGGACCTGCGGTTAATTTCTGGTGGTGATAAAAACTTTTAGCAAGGCTTAAAGTTGGGCTTGAATAGGTTTAATTTCTTTTTCCTCTTTTTTTTTTTTGTTGAGGTAAATCGAATGGTCTGGAATAAAATGGGGGATGAATCAATAAGATAACATGCTACATAGTCGAGGTCTGAACTCCTGACCGCTCCTAGAGCTATACCCACGTTGAATAACCCGAAATATCTGACCGACGAGGACGTGAAGTAGGAGACCACGGAAAGTCAAGATACGGATCAACCCCTAAATTCGCTTGGAGATATAATCCTCTACCAAGTGAACTCCGTCCTCCTGCAAGCAGGCTAGCCACTCGGCTCACGGTTCTGTAATTAACTTTGGCATTGCGTCAAATCGATATACATAATTATACTTACGGCCTAGCCTTTCACTTCGTACTGTTAAATCACGATAAGTTTAACACTTTTGGGGTGTTTTCGTATACGGAATGTCACCTACCTTTATTCGAACGAACCAGAGAAAAACAAAAAAAGAAATATCAAAATACTTGCTGCAGCTTTCAAATTTATCAATTCTGATAAAAAGAGACGAAAATTTTCACTTTTGATATTTTTATTTGAGGGAACCAGTACAGCTTCGTTTTGGAAATTCGGAGTACTCCAAAATGCATTCATTTGTCAGCCGAAGCTAATTTCATTTAAAAAAAAAAATAAAAAAATTTCTTTGAAATTTTTTTCGGTAGTTAATAGAATTCGTATAATTTAAAAATTATTTTCGAAACGATGAGCTTGAAGAGGATTAAGGTAGACGTAATGCAAAATGGTGCTAAAGATAGAGATAAATAAATAACGTCAGGATAAGACGTTATGAACTTTTATTTTCCTCTGTACGGGGATCGTCTAACAAAGTCCTTCTCTCTTGGGGAAATAATTCTTCATCCAAGCCAGCCGCACGTATGTATGGTATGTACATACCTCCCACACTACTACCACTGTTACAGCTATATGTGTACTTTTCTACATTATCTTTTCTCTGTACTCACAATCAGCGAGGTATAACTGAACGAATAAAAGACGACTGACTCGGTGTTTGCACACCCTATACCGACTAGGGGTGAACCGTACTAACAACTTCGACCAACTCTTACAAGTGGCCGGTCAATCGAGTACATACCTACCCTGCACAGTCTGTTCAAAGCATACCATGGAAGTAAGTAGTAATTGTTTGATAAAATCGATTTATGGTTAAAATTTTATGCCTAATTGCCTATTTATGAGGATTTAGAATTCTACCGTTTAGGAAAAACGTGTTTCACGCATCCCTGAAACATCAATGATCAATTCACAAAACTATTCTATGCGGTTGGACTCAGACCTTTTGCGGATCAATCGCTGCTTTCATTTTTGATTTTCGAGTTACCGAATTGTTGGAAAACAAACCCTTTCGATCCACACGAACGGAGAGATTTTTTTTAAACTGCAAAAGCAGTTCAGTGCTTCGTACATTCGTAAAGGAAAAAAACGTCGGATTGATAAAAATGCTTAAGAACACCTAGGAAGCATGTTTTGGCGCTCAACAGAGATAAACAGAAATTGCAAGTATTTTCGAAATCGGATATATGTGCAGACCATCGATTTCTTGTGAAAGCAGTTCAAGCAATCAATTTTCGATCTTTTTTACACTGAATTCACAAATTTACTAATTTTTTTATACAGTTCTTAGAATAGCGTTATCCTTGTTTCTCCATTAATTTCTACAGGGTCTTTATATTGTAAGAAGTTTAGTAAAGCCTGATCCTTTCGTGCTTTTTAAGCACGATCATTAGTAAACGAAGTGCTTCGTACATTCGTAAACGAAAACACCGTCGGATTGATAAAAATTGCTAAAGAACACCTAGGAAGCATGTTTTGGCGCTCAACAGAGGAAAAAAAAAAAATTCGAATATTTTCGAAACCGGATGTATGTGCAGATCATCGATTTCTTGTGAACAGGATTCCAGTCGAACCGCTGAACCGATTTGGATGAAATTTGCACATAATAATGTTTCCGTCGCGAAAATGTGCCAATAAGCTTTTGAGCTCGATCCCACTCCCGATTTCAAAACAGCAGTCGCTAACTCCGTTATTCGGATTATACCCAACGTCAGAGAAAAGAATCAGTAAAAAAAAACAGTATGCGGATTATGCCTGGAGCAAAAAAGCTTTGCTCTTTGGCTAAATCCTGTCCGATTTTCATTAGTAATTCTGAAAACGCTTTTAACTTCCTCTCGTATAATATTTCTGTTCGTTAATTTACTTCACGTAGTTTTAGTACCGATGTACAAAAAATATAATACAGTGCATAGAATCGATACCTACCTACATACATACCTACCTGACTACCATTGTATAGGAGCTGGTGGTACTACAGGGATACTGCAAGCACACGTCCAGGAGGCGACGTTTATTACCGCAGTGAGAATTATAAAATCTATATAAAAGCCAAGCGTGGTTAATGCCGGGTAAGATAAGGTGACCCACACATTCATAGATACATAAATACATAAATAGGTGTAATATTAAGCTATACATATACATATACACTCGTATATATTTCTGGGTCTGCAGTTTCACGTATACTGCGTGTAAGTTTCTCCGCACATGGGACGCGTTTCTTGTGCCGGGTATATTGATTCTCTCTCTTCCTGCAGCGGGCCATCGTAGTGTTGCCTCACCAAGTCTCCAAGGGGTAGGTCTACAAAGAGGAGTAGGAAGAAGCAGAGGGTAGCGGAACTCGAATGCACCAGAGAAGATACAGAGATAGAACAGGCCTCGGAGAAGCTAACCCCTAAGCTCTTTGAGGGCTGAAACTGCAACCCCTTTTTTTTCAAATTATCAGATGCATTGTCACACACGTGAATATATAGGCAATTTTTTTACCCTATGTGGATTCTCTCGGTATAACTTTCTTTACGCAAATTGTCCCTCTTTTACGAATCTTTATTGGAAATTTTGGATAATTGACCGTAACTTTTCACACAAATTTTTGTTTGCCGATCCCTACCCTCATAAGATGTAGAATCGCTGTCTGAAGAAAGCATGACTTCGAGAGGTTGAATTGGACCAATGATGTGCCTAAAACCTTACGACAAAGTTATTCCAAGAGAATTTTTTTTTTGTGTTAAATAAACTTTGGTTGACAAACAAATGCCTTTTGGAGTACTCCAAATTTCCCAAACCAGGCTGTACTGCTCCCCTTAAATTATTTTTGTTTTCGTTTTTACATGCATACCGAGTAATCAAGAGCGTTACATAGATCTCTATGTATCCGGGCGTGACTGCAAGCTCTGCCTGGTACCGGAATATCCTGCATTGTCCCGGGGGGTTTCGGAAGCTGAGTTTTTGTACTAGGGAATAATGGACGAGTACAGGTGGTGCAACGCGGTGAAGGGGATGCTGGGTTTGGATGGTCGGTTTTCCGCGTTTCTATTCGCACGGTAAAGTCACACAGAGAGAGAGATATATGCATATATAAAGAGATAGGGAGATATATAACATGAGAATTGTACCAGCTCAAAGTTCCTTTGTTGCCTGCAGTAAATTAATAAGGGATGAAAATGATACTTTGAATAGTACATATGTATAGACATGTATACATATACCTACATATATTTATTATACGCTAATCGTCAGAATCAAAATTTTTATGAATTTGCGATGATGATGAAAATAGGTGGCTTACTTGACAAAGAATTCTTCGTATCTACTACGTATCTACTCCAAGTAATCAAAATCATGGGAAGATATTTGCGTATAAATAAAATGTTGCTAATTTATTTATATCCATTGAAAACAATATAACGTGCGAAATTGGGGTGGACCGGTTTGACGCGAAACCTCCCCCCCATCATGCATACATAAATTTCTTGATCAATTGAATCCGATTAATTCTTTTGCAAAGTACAAACTTTCATCGTAACTAGACTCTGACATGTAAATTTTAACAAACACACACTATATATACGACAGGTACTACGTGTGTAAACTCTGTTCAACTTTACGACCGTATATATTCTGCCGCAACACGAAATTGCAATAAAGTAATCTATGCGGTTGCAGATGCAGTATAAGAATTAAAGTTCAGTTATATAGGGTCTAAAACGCGATGTATGTACAGTATTACATACATACTATAGGGTGGTCGTTAAAAGCAAGAATTTTCGGGCCGCCCCTCAAATCAACTCCAAATAAATGAAAACTAATCGTCTAATTTCTTCAGAATTTTATTTTATCATTTAACCCTCGACCATTGAGGGTGAACTTTCCCATTTAAAATGCACGTGGAGTTTCACGGTCTGTCCAGTTATTATTTTATTGTAGGACTAACCATGGGCCTGAAAAATTTGAAATTTTTACAAATTGGTCTACTTGAATGTCTACCTGCTGTGTGCAAAAAATCGCCACCCCCCTGCCAGTAAAATTTTGTATGGGTTATTCCATGCCAATATAATCATAAAATGCAAAATGTGAAGAAACCGAAAAACATCGGGAAACATATATTTTCAATGATTTTGATACCCGTACAAAAATTTGGAGGGTAGGGAGGTGGCAATTTTTTTCCCACGCAGCAGTATTCTAGTAGACTAATTTCTCAGAATTTCAAATTTGTAGGCCCATAATTAGTCCTACAATAAATATAGTAGTGCATTGATATCGTTTATTATCATCGATACGAAAAATAATTAACAAAAAATCAATATTTAAGGGTGTTTTGTAAAATCGTGGGTTTTTGCCGCTGGGGGGGGGGGAGGGGGGAGGGGGGTATATAACCGTCACGCACGGTCTTCTTCAACGTAAATTCCGTACCTAGTGCCGCGCGAACAATAAACTAGCTCTGTCCCAAGTGTCATCCCTCCAGTACGACATCAATACGCCTCCCTCGAGACCCACGTCTGTTTCCCTGCACGAAGACAAATGACGAGGTACGACAAACCGACGCATCGCCGTCGCGACGAACTATGCTATATAGATATATATACACCTACCGCGGCTACTCCTATCACTACTTTTCTACCACCCTCTGGAAAACGCTCGGTTTTTGTATTTATTTCTTTACCTATATGTGGTATAGGTATATATGTGATATAGACGCGCTATATCGGAAACTAAAAGTTCTTCTTCTCACCCCCTTCATTCCTAACGCATCGTGTTTCCGTCCCCGTGGAATTCACTCTTAGAATTCTCCGCGCATGTATATATTATATAGTTCTTTCAGATTCGTTATCAATCTCTCTCTCTCTCGCTCTCTGTTGTATATTTTTTCTTCACATAGAAAGTTGCCGTATAGTAGTATACTGTGAAGTTGCTCAACTAACGCGAGTATACGCTAATACTAATGATTTCGAATAAGGAACGGAGTGTGTAGGTGTAGAATTGTATTTGTGTGTATGTAAAAAAAAAACAGAGAGAGCGAGATATGGAGTACATGGGCATATACATACAAATATATATAAATAACAAAAAAAAAAACGGAAAAGAAAACTCATAAACAACCCGGCATGCTCCGGCACCCCGCCGAGGCTAGCGCGTCAGATTATTAAACTTCATCGTGCAGAAGGTATAATACTTGTACAGGCAGATAGGTATATACCTGTGTATCGGTGTGCAAGGTATATGTATTGTATATATATCTATATAGATTGCTGAAGTAAAGGATGAGAAGAGCAGAGAAGAGAAGAGAAGAGAAAAGAATTAAGGCACCTTGAAATGATCTAATAAGATTGAACGATCAAATTATTAACGAGATGGTATCACTTCGTTGTGGTCGCTGCAGGGTGAGTGCTAATGGAATAACCAAGTAGACACGGAAGGCACAAGGAATTAACTAACAGGGCGACGCATCAGACACAAGGAATAAACTATTGGGGATGAATATGGGGGGGGGATGAGGAATAATAATCGAATTTTCAAACGAGTGAAGAAATATTATATAGGCATAGGATTCATAGAACCTATATAGTTATATTCATTGCACTCCAAGATGTGAGAAGCTGTCATTACACGGAAATATTTAATACACAATTTGACACAAGGAATAAAAAAGTAATACGATCAATATGCACAAGGATTGAACCAATTCAGGGAACACAATTAAGCCACGGTGTTTAAGTCATCGAAACACAAGCCGATTGGCAACCGAATTGAATACACGGAGTGAAGAAGTATGGACACAATGGTCCAGCCAAAAATAATCAGAATAGCTTCCTAGGAACCCAAAACGTGGAGATCTGATGAAAACTCGATTTTCTAAAATCGGACCGAAGCCAATAACTTCCCTATTTTTTTGAAAACTTTCAATTTTCATAGCGGGAACTTGAAAATAACCGAATGGGAACACAATGGTCAAGGAATGTACGAACAGGGGTTTTAGGCAAAGGAAATAAATACACAGGGATACAAAGCACAAGGAATCAGGATATATTAATACAAAGCACAAGAAATTAATGAATCTGAGATCACAAAAAATTCAAGAAGGTATACATCTAGAAATACTTTAATGGTTTGTGAGTTCGATTTCCATCTGCGGTTCGTCAAATTTATTTGAACAATATTTCTACTCATTTTTCATTCCCGGAATGCTAAAAAGAGGCGAAAAAAACCACCCTGTATAAAACCGTAATGAAAAGCGTGTTGGTGGAGTTGCCTATCACTAGAGGCTATCGTAGAACCGAAGTCCTTGGCACGCGACTGGCGCATAAAGTAGCTAATGAAAATAACGACGTTCAGGCGTTAAAAATGGTTAACGAAAATAAAGAAAGAATGAAAATGGAAAGAAAAGAAAAGAAAAGGTAATAAAAGGCCGGAGACAAAAGGACGAGAAAAAGAGCCCTAAAACGCCTGCGATTTATCGTCAAATGGTTTTCGTCAAAAAAAAAATAATAAAAATATCGTAACACAATAAAACGCGTTGTTCACTATCTGCATAAAGATCACATGAAACTACAGTCTTACCGTTTTTTCTTCTTCTTCTTCTTCTTCTGCTTTATCATCCACAAAAGTTTAAATCCATTTCTTTCGCTAGCTCCAGCTTGAAAGATGCCCTGCACTTCCGTTGAATGTGAATATACGCCAAGAAGGTTGGCATATGCATCCGTATCCGTATGTATATACCTATATCTATATATATCTTGTATTCTATATCTAGGTATATGTGCAGTGTACATACCTTTACGAAAGAGACACTTCAGAGGCTGAGACCTCCTTGACCCGCACTACGTCCACTATGATGTTGCATAGTTTAGTACTCGTGATAAACAGTTCCAGCTTTCAGCGTTTCAAAGTTAACGCTTCAATATCGTCAAGAGAGAGCACTATAAACTTCCATTATCAACCAAACATTTATGAATCTCTTTTTAACTTCCCGTTATGAAAATTGAAAATTTTCAAAAAAAAGAGAAGTTATTGGTTTCGGTCCGATTTTCGAAAATCGAGCTTTCCATCAGATCTCGACGTTTTGGGGTCCTAGGAAGCCATTCTGACTATTTTCGGATGAACGTTCGTATGTGTGTGTGTAAACAAATTTTTGTCGTACAATATCTCAAGAACGAATCGACCGATTAGAATGGTTCTTGCGGCGATCGAAAGGGCTTATCAAGACTTATATCTGATTCGTTTTTGGAGTCGATCGGTCAAGTAGTTTCAAAGTTATTCGAAGAATAAAAATTCAAAAAAAAAATTTTTTCATGTTTTTAGCACATAACTCCTAAACTGTTCGTGCGATTAGTCTCAAAACTTAATCAGATTTAAGTCTTGGATAGCCCTTTCGATTGCCGCAAGATTCATCAAAATCGACCGATTAGTTTAAAAGATATTGTACGTCAAAAATGTCTTTTTTTTTGATAGACGTGAGTTGATTTCGAATCACTCAATGTCGAGTCTGTCAAATTGTTCAAAAACTATCCGTCGATAAAATTAGACGAAAATCAATGATCGATGATCGTTTCACGAAGCTTTTTTCAACCTGCTTTGCGAAATCGTTAATACCAACAAAAACGAATGGTACAAGCTTATAAGAGGGGTGAATTTTTTCTTCATCTGATGTTTCTGAATTTTTTTATTTTTATTTTTTTCGGTTTGATCCTGGAGCCAGACGAATTGCGAAAAGGGACTTTTGGTTAATTATAAACAATAGATATATAATCTTAACAAATAGAATACGAGGGAGTCGCACGGTGCCGCTCTAAACGACAGACAATTATTATCAGTTAGTTTATTGTTGATATAGCGAAATTCTGGGGGTTGAGGGTTGGACTGCTTCACGTATACCTATCCCGTGCTATCCTATACCCTGCCCTACCTGACTACCTACCTACCTACCTACCTACCTACCCTACTGTTCCCTAGCGGGGCTAATTATGATGTATAAACACCGTTAATCACCTGAAACGTGGAGACCCAAGTATCCGCACGTGTGGGGAGGGGGTTGCATAGGTATAACGGCGATGACAACACAAATAGCGACAAACAAGGTAATTAGCTAAATTAACCCCTGCTTCGTAAATGCAACTCAAGTTTTGCTGATATAAAACCAAAATTAAAATACGGAGTAAACAAATCAGAAAAAAAAAATCAAAAAACCTTTTTTTTTAGCCCTTTTTCATTCTATTTTCAAACACTTTCATTTTCCAACCCTTAAATTGTATTTTGTGTCTTCAGTCATCGTTAGATTCAAGTCCTTTATAGTTATTACCGAACAAACCAACCCCCAGCCCTTCGTCCCTGCAGGCATAGTTGCTGAGATAAGACGTACGTACAGGTATGTATATACTCGTATGTATACATTAATAATTATTTCAGCTAATAATTACCACACGCACATTTACGACCGCAGGTGGGCTACGTATCGTGGAATGTTTATTGAGCGGCTAATGCCGGTTCAAATTATCTGTATAACGTCTTAAATAATCACTATTTCACATTTGGTAATGCGATGGTATGTATGTACGTGTATATGTGTACATACAGTCACAATATACCTTGTTGCTATACGACTTAATTACACCGGACAAAATTATTATCCCCGTTGACTGTAAGAATGTTGTACATACATAGGTATACAATATATGAATTAGCAAATACATACATACACATGTGGTTGGGAATTTTGAAAATTAGGAAATATTATGAGAATCCTTTAAATAAAAAAACGTTATTTATCTTTTCTTTTTTCTTATCTTCTCAAAATTTTATTCGCAAATATCATGATGAGTATATAAATATTTTGATAATAAACAATTTAATTCAGTCATAAAAACAATTAGTCAATTAATACATATAGTATATATATATATAATACATGTGTTATATTCATATAATCTCTATAAAATGTGAGTGTAGTTCAATGCCAAAATTTTTCTATTTTTTTTTTTCTATTTTTATTTTCCTTCTAATTAAATTCTTCTCAATCATCGTAATTTTTTAATTATAAGAAGATTTCATTGGGCCCGCAAAAAACTGTTCATCGTAACGAGTTACCATCTGTCGATTAGAACCATGATCTGTAATTCCGGTTAAGGTGAAACGCTTCTGGCATACCGATTGCCGATATCCTGGCCAAGTATCCGGAACCCGTTTTCGTCGGCAATGTATCGTACACTGATGGGGATTCCTTCGGGGCTAATGTACCGGTAGCTACCTACTTTAGCGATCACATACTCCCAACCATCGTCGGTCGATATCAGATGACCCGACTCCTCGACTTGAGTACCGTCCGGATTCGAAAATCTAAATTCACAACAAGTTATAGAATTAGGCTGACGTAGTTTCGGCCCACAAATTACCGACCGAGATCGCTGAGGAATTTAAGAAAACTGCCTCACCGGTTGAGGATCGATAAAACACATTCCACTTAATTCACAGTCGGTAATACAGCGGCGCACTAAGTACAGATCATTTTTTCATTCAATGAATCGTGAATCGATTTTCTCACACTCTTTAGACCGAAAAATCGTTGAATGAACACCGAATTTTTTTCTTTTAGTTTATTCAAGCGAACACTGGATGCCCGAATCGTTTCGAGTCTTATAAAAATATTGAAAAATTTCTCAGCTCAACGAAAATCGATTTTTATAGAAAAAATAAAAATAATTTGACTACTCACCCGTGAGAATATTGATTGTGTATATCTTGCAGCTTGATGCTACTAGCAGGCGGTATATTGATCTGATTCTTCGCTTCCGAAGGTATATTCGCGATCGGGTTTATTTCGGTTCCCTTTATTTCAGACCCGAATTGATCATTGGGTGTTGGATTCGGGTAGATCGGCGGTTGATAATCGGCGTATAATTCCTTCTGGTACTTAGGTTGTTCATTTTCGATTTGACCTTCAGCAGCTTGCTGAGATCCACCACTGATGATAAATCCGCCGTTATACGTCTGCCAAGGTAATTCGGTGTTTCTTGAAGTGTCGGGTAATTTATTAAGCGTAACTCGAGCAGGGATTGATTTCTCTCCGAGGTTCCTTGTTCCTGGAAAATATCCCGAATTCACATCCGCAGCTTGAACTTGAGGCTGTTGCAGTTTACCAAATGGCAGACTTTTCTCCGCTAGATTAAACTCTCCCGGGCCACCGTACGCCGTGAACGGAATACCCGGAGCACAAAGAACCCCACGGATCGCTATCAGTTGCAAAATAAGCTGGAAAATCAAAAAAATTAAATAATAATAAAAAAAAAAAAAAATGAAAATAAAATATTACAAAATTCAATTGAAAGCTTTTTCTCGTTTCTTTCGTTTTTCTGGTCAATTTTTATTAACGGCACTGTTCTCTCAACTTTTTTTTTTTTTTGAGGGTAATTTCGAAGGCAATCAAAATTATCTTCGCAATAATAATCGGACTGTTTTTTCTTTTGATTTTTTCACTGTTCTATTTTCTTGTTTCAATTTTCTTCGCGTTGCGGTTCGACAAATTTACGGAATACTAAGGACGTACCTTGATCATGGTTCCTCAGGGTTGGGACTCTGGTAGACTATGACTGTAACGACCGTAGTGTCAGTTTTATATATAAGTTCTGTAAGACCGGTCTTGCGACACTAGAGCGATCATTTTATTTTCGTCAGTCCCGTCGTTTTCGCCTTAGGGTAGAAAAAAGGAAAAAAAAAAAAAAGAAGAAAATTTTCAATATTCTGTTTTGTCAGAACAGGATTTCAATCCACAATATATACACATATGTATACATATACATATACAAATATAATACATTATATATCAAGCGGATGTCGATGTGTCAGCTGGTAGGTATGTATACACTTCAGGGCAGAGACCTCCACCTCAACTCTTCACCCACACGCACACGAAAATTATATCTAACACGAATACCTCTTGTTATCTATCTTCATTTCCTTTTCTCTTATATACTATATAGTTTCATGAATGGAAAATAATGAAATAAAAGACTGATGAAAAACTGAAAAAAAAAATTAAAAAGAAAAAAAAAAACAGAAAATGAAAGGAAAAATAAAAAATTAACACGCTTCGTGATGCATGTATGTATGTATATCGTATGTGTACTAGAATTTTTCTTCGCACTGTCAATGACTCTTAACACCCTATTTTATCACTCAAACAAATCTCGGCTACCGTGGCTCGGTGTAATTTAGCCTTGAATTTATGCCAGGTATAATATAAGGTAAGTATATATTGTGTGTATATATAACATGTGTATATAGAAACGGGTTTATTATACTTAAGCAGACCTAATTTGGTTCGATCCAGGTTTTCTTTGATCTGGTTATATTGCACGTAAAATAAGACGATTTTTTTTGGTTATGAATTTCTTTTTTTTTATTTCTTCTTTTTGATGCAGAGAGAGAAAGAGAGAGAGAGGGTCGAATAAATTCTATATTCGAAGCAGAAAGAATTAGAAAAACATTTTTTATACTATATACAAAATTACCTTAGAAAAAGGTTTGAGACTTGAGAATTCGAAACTGTTTTTGATACAGTTTTGGTATGGAAAAATAATATTGAGCAATGTACTACATACGTACGTGCGTGTTTTTGGGACAGCTATAATAGAAAAAAAATACAAAAATGAGTGAAATGAAAGAAAAGAGATAAGAGCTGTAGTTAGAGGAACGATTGAAATCGTGTGATAAAAAGAACGTCGTTTATTTCAGTTTTTTTTTCTGTTTTTTTTTTTCTCTATCCTTTTCTTTTTCGAGTGAAAAACAAACCGCTGTGAAACTAACAGTTGTAAACTAGACGTATTATTGGATTGTTCCAATCCTATTAGTATAGGTATAGCTACATATCTTGTATAAAGGAAATGAAGATGAAGATGGTTATCAATCGTATAATACGCGAGTATCAGCAGAAAGATATAAATATTATTCCTAAAACTGAGGGCATATCGTATATATATGCTATAAGTATGTATTTATATACCTGTGTATATATAGATACGTTATATACGTATATACTACACATATACAAACACCTGTATATATATAATTATATATACTAATGTTGTAAATTCATTTTGAAGGAAACACACTTAGAATCTGTAGCAAAAACCGGGTTCCTTTCCTGTTTGTTTTTTCAATTTCATCATTGCAGGTTTGTTGAATAACCCTGACTTGTAAACCAAACCAAATCTAAACCAAACTAAGCCCGGAGGTCTGCGATATAAGGTAGTGACGTGCGGATAGAAATCCGGGGAAAATTATTGCCTATACATATATAATAATTATTTTTAGTCAAAAATATTGATAAAACTGCAACGTTGCAGATCTGCAAATTTATTTTTTTTTTGTTTTTTTCGATTGTACTTCTTCTTTATTCGTTTTTCAATTTTTCTTTTTTCTTTTGCTTCTTTTTTTTGATCGATATAATTTTTCACGGAATAGATCAGCAGCTATACCTGTAAGCTTATAACTCCTAATATCTTTCAGCTCTTTCGTTCGGACTGATGACTATCGATCGATCAATTAAGAGACGGAAGTTAGTGTTACCGTTATTACCAGGAATCATATATTATACCTATAGGTACGTGCGTGTCTTGGGAATACCTTAAATTCCATCGTCTCGAGTAGTCGATTAACAATTTTGATTTGGTATTACCGGTGCTATTGCTTTTTTTTCAATTTTTTTTTCTCTCTTTCCTTTTTTTCTTTTATATACGTCAAGCTGTATAGAAACCTTATATTGCCTCACACACATAAGTACTTAACGTAATTAATATATATACTATTCATAATTGAGTCAGAGCTGCAGTCTCTAATTACCCAGCGAATAACCTCGAGGCAACGATTTGTAACGTTTCATCGAAATTTGAGAATAAATTTTATCAACCCGTCGAAAAGATAACGAGTAAGAAAAAAAAAACAGAAAAAAAAGAAAGAATACATAGAAGATGGAAAATAAGATAAAATTTAGATTACCCTAAATTTTCTCTTTTATTAAGATAATTTTGACTGAAAAAAAAAAAAACAACACGGATATTCGAAGTGATTTTTCTTTATCTTTTTTTTTTTTTTTTTTTTTTTGATAAGGCAAATGTTCTGCAAAAAATTTAGACAGAATAAAATGTAGGAAAAGGTAGATTTATTGAGATTTTTTATGACATTAATTATAGTCGAAGATTGGAAGTTATTTCCTTGTTTCTTGAATGATGTCGTTATGGTAAATTCTCAAAAATCAATCTTCTTTCAAAGAATTAGGTATACACGTATACTTACTATTAGTTTACTCAAAAACGCAATATTCTTGAAACGTTATAGTGCACAGCGGGCCCGTTATACACTTTAGCTATTAACCACACCGAGAATAACGCGTGTGCGATCATACCTAAACGTATATTTATAACTTTGCCAATTGTTAATCGCTGTATTATAGTCTATATACATATATACAGTTTCTACTGCCGTTTCTCACCTATTCGATGGTATATAATCTCAAATTTCTAATCTCTGGAATCTCGATTCAGAAAAAAAAAGAACAACAAAAATTGATTTTCAATTATAAAGAGCGATCATAATATATATAAATGTTCGTTTTTTAACTGAAAAAATTTCGGACATATTTTCATTTCGCATATAGCTGCCTACCGCAGTCTGGTCAAAAACCCCGATATTAACGAAACATCGAAGTATTGTATAATCGTAGATTTTCTTGCCAGATATAATATATACTGTATATGTATACATATATATATATATATATATCTATTTAGCAATAGATTTTCTGACTTACGATTCAACAGACCTATAACAAATCAAATTGTTTCTCGTTATTGGAGGTTAAAACTTGAATAACAAAGCAATATACAATATCATAGATTGTCTATACAATATTTCAATCAAAATCTTACACATACCATATAGTATTTATCTATGAATAGAATTTTCTCTAAACCAACGTGACCGCGACTGCTGTAGAAAAAAAAATACAAAAATGAAAAATGAAAATTCTGTAGAAATTAATTCGATTTTTTTTCTTACCCCATTCGTTCGATAAAACTGGGAGTTATTAAATCACGGAAATAGTGTCAAAATGTCTAAACATATACCTATTCTAATTCGTGGATAGATTATGCCTACACACAAATTAACCGTGAGATACACGATTCCAAGTATATATATATATATATATTCTGCGGTAGGTAGAAATTTATGTACGTGTGTATGTATGTACATAGTAATGGTTTGGAGCTAAGCCAAGATGAAGCTTCATTCGTCAACTAGATATATACCTATATATATTTTTTTTCTTTCCTCTATTATTCAAAGTATTAACCTGCGTCTAACGGATTTAAGGTTTCCCAAAACTACGTATATAGGATTATCTAGGAAATGATTATATTTCGGAAACAAAGTTTTGTGGCTGACCGGATTACCCGATCACGACCTCGTTCAATAAAAATCTTCGCAAATATCTTATTATACCCCTAGTTTTTCTCGTTCTTCAATTTTTTGAAATATATTTTGTCTTTTGCTGTAAAGAAATTAAGGAAGTCAATATTTTTCTTTTTTCCGTTTTTCCCTCTTTTTTTTTTTTTGAATTTTTCTGCTTATTTTTAGGAAATTTTACTTTCGTTTCGAGCTCCTCGGTCTATTGTATAGGTCAATTGACAGGCCTGTTCAATATCCCGGTCGTATATTCAATGCGGATTATTTCCAGCCTCTCGTGTTATTCTCTGAATGATATATCAACGCGTACAACGGGTACGTGTTTTCAGAATTTCAAAATTTCAGTTAACACTCGTAATAGGTATACAGACGAGGACGTGGAAGTTGACAAGTTTATCATCGAGAGAGGCTCGATCGTTCAGAGAATCGAACAATTACGACTTTAATTTTCCAAATTTCTATCGTTTTTTTTGTTTTTTCTTTTCTCTCTTATCTTTTCTTTTCTTCGTACTGATTAAACGATCGATCATATGGTGCGGCTGAAAACGAAAAATTTTTAACAAACGAGGGCTACAGGATAATAAAGCTAACTCATTTCCTGTCAAACGAATCTACAGCAATAATCAAGTCGTCAACTGGATATAGGTGAGTCCTTTTCAAAAACGAATTTTCCACCTTGATTGAAAAAAAAAAAACTAGATGAAAAATTGGAAAAATTATCGAGTGTAAATTTTGTAGAACTTGACAAATTTTCTACAAAATTTGTTTAAGGCAATTCAAACGTTTCATAGTTTTTCACGAAAAAAAAAAAGAACAAAAAATATAAAAAATTGTTGCTTTTCGTGATGATTCAGAAAAATTCGTGATTTTTGTCGATCAAACTGAAGAAAAAAAGAAAACTAATTGAAGAAAAAACTACAATTGCAATGAAAAACTGTACGAAAAACTATATACCTAAAATTATTAGCATTTAAAATATTTCTGGTACAAATTAAACAAAAGTGGGGACAAAATTTTGAATAAATATATTAAGAAAATATATTTAATGTGTATATTATATATTTTAGTGTTGGTAGTCACAGAATTGTTTGGGTATTCAAGGATAGAGATAAATAATCGATTATCAGTTCTACCACTGATATGTCATACTGTACGATATTATATACAGCCACAAATATATTGTTCAAAAGTTTACAATATCGTACACACGTCCATATACATATGTAATTAGCTATTAGTTGTTACAAGTAGTTTTCTAGTGTCTCAAATAATTACTATTATTATATCTTCACGATCAATTTCTCATACGATAGAATGTTTACGTTGGTTAGGTAATATCTGTAGTCGAAGCATGCATTAAATATCGAGAAATGCGTCAAGGTGTTGTTGAATAATCGTTATTTTAGATGGCGATAACGGATATATAATCCCTCGGTTGTGTAACATTGTGTTAAATTTAAACACGTTGTATTATACATAGCCGGGGATTTATAGTCATTAGAAATAGGGACGACCTGCAGTTGTTTATATTTTGTATAGAAATAATAGAAAAGGAATTTTTACCCAAAAAGCGATTTTTCGCTTTTGGAACTGCTGCAAAGTTTTTGACAAACAACCAAATGACTGAATTTAATTTTTCTTTTTGCAGATTATAATGTCCTTTGCAGCTCCTGCGACTTCTTCGTCCTGCTCCTCGTTGATCGAGGAATCGTCTAACCCACAGCGAAAGAATAAAAGATATGTAAAAAAGAAGGGCGAAACCAGAAAGCGAAATTCAATGGAAAGAAATTCGCGGCTTCAACTGGTTAAAGAGTCTTCCGAAATCGATGAAATATCTAAAAAGCTTGAAGAGGTTAAGATAAAAAGTGAAAAAGATGCTGATTCGTTAACTACGAATAAGGATTCCGTCGATATTGATACCGGGCTGAGTATTGGGAATGAAAAAATGTCAGATGAAGAACCAGAGGAGGAAGATCCTTCAGTTTCAAAGGAATTTAAATCAAAGACTGGAAAAGTAACGAACAAAAAAATCACCGAGATTGAAACCAAAGGGAAAAATCCTACGAGCGCGGAAAAGAAAGACGCTGAAGAGTCTTCGGCAGCTGATACGGCGGATAAGAAAGGTCAAGGAAAATCACTAATCGTTGAAAAATCTATAACGAATAACGAACAGAAGAAGGAAGATAACAGTGCCGAAAATTCTATGAAAAATTCTCACAAAGGTAAGACGGAGGAACAGAAGAAACGAGATCGTCAAACTATGCGGTTCGTTAAAGCGGTCGCCAGATTCAGCGTCAAATTCTCCGAGGCAGCCGTAGATTTAGGAATCATTAGACGTGAGTTTGACAGAGAGATTGTTTTGCATTTTCGAAAACTAAAAGCTGCGGTAGTTTCGTGCAGAAATTCAAAAATGTAGACCCTGAGATGAACGAAAAAAATTTTTGAACCCTCTTTTAAATTTTTTCCTAATTTTTGAATAATAATTCAGACAGATGCGATAAAATTTCACCCTTTCTCTTCCTAATTGCAGCAAAAGAGAGTTCCGATTCATGTTCGGATTCCTCGTCGTCGGATTCGTCGTGTCTTTCTTCCTGTACCTGTTCCGACTGCTGCACAACGGACTCTTCGACTTGTAGCTGTTCCGATTGCCAACCGTCAGGATCTTCTTCGAGCTTTTCGGACAGCTCATTTTCCAGCAGTGAAACGTCGTGTTCTACGTTGAATTCGTCAACGAGCAGTGATTCGAGTTCAAAAAGCTCGTCATCGAGCTCAGGAATAATTTCCCCCGAAACTTTGGCCAGTGTCATAAAAAAATTCAAATAGCAATATCACATCAGTCCAGTTCCTTTTCGAAATCAGCTTTCCTGTTCGCAAATCTTCGAGGTATTCCTCGGGCTTTTCAGACTTCTTATTTTCCCGAGTTCGTCGACGAACTGCAGTACTTCGAGTTCAAAAAGCTCGTCAGCGAGCTCAGGAATAATTTCCCCCGAACCGTTGGCCAGGGTTGCCAAAAAATTCGATAATTATATTACGTTATTCTAGTTTCTTTTCAAGTTCAAGAGAAATTTTTCAGTTATACTTAGAAAATTTGTATTTAAGTGAGCTTTTTCCTCGAGGGAAAGTCTATGTCGTAATTTATCCCCATTTCTTTCCACACTTTCTTGTCTTTTATTTATGTCTACATTAATATACAGTGTGTAAAATAATATGCCACGATTTTTGGCTGATATATAGAACCTGTGCAGTGCTTTCTTTTGTAATTTATTTATGCTAATTTGTAATCACGTGATAATATATATGATACACATTCTGCGTCTGTAAAATGAAGACGCGAATTTGTCGTGAAAAACTAAATCGCATCAGAGAATTCTGAATAAATTTTTTTTATAAAAAACCTAGTCTTCGTGTCTCACTGCAACCCGATTTACGGATTCTCGTAATCGCATGTGTGGAGTCGAATCAGGCTTAACATATCAGCCTGACGACGTTATTATAGACTTTTCGGAACCGGTAGAGCGAAGCCAAGAGAAGAGATGGGATGCCAAGTTATAATAAGTCTTGATACTTCCTCGGAACTATACGAGACTGTGAATCAGTAATTTTCGAATCAATTAATCTCAGTTAATTTTCGCGAGAAATTTTCGCCAATTTCGATAGAAATTTCTAATTAATTTTCCGACAAATATATATACCATTTTTTTTTTTTTTTCAACTATTGAGTAATAGGAGTTAATAGGAATCTGGAACAAGTGACGATCATTTTCTGGTTAACAGAAGTAGGAAAAAGCTGACGGTAAAAAAACAAAAAAAAACAGGAAAATGTTTCGAAATATGAAATCAGAAAAGTTCTTATAATTTTTATTTTTTTTTGCGAACGTTGGGTGACAAAAAAATGCGATGTGTACGTCTGCGCGTGGTGTAGCTGGATACGTCAGTTTCGGAGGTCTATATAACGCCGACGTCGACCGTCGAGACGCCACAAACGCTTGAAACGTGCAAGATCGAATATGCGACCTCGGCTCTCGCAGATATACGAGATATAAAAAACAGTGAAGTGATATTGTAAAAAATATTTAACAAAATTGAGGTGCAACGTTGGATGAATTGAAACGTGAAAATAATGAACGAATCGATTCATCGATCGATCGATAAAATGAATAAATAAAATACCGGATCATATTCTAAAGCTATTCTAATAATTATTTGAACGATAAAAAGTTTTCACTTTGCACATAAACGTTTATATATACGCATGTGATAATTCAAAGTCCGAAAAAATGATGTCCGGCTGTGACGAATGAGGGGTTGTAATTATTCAATCGAAAAAAATTTCGACGATGTAAATCAATCGGATTTTTGATTTTTTTTTTTTTTCACTCGGCTTACGAATAGTATCAGTGAAGTTTATCGGAATACCAATCGCCGCGCCTGGGAGGCTACTCAAAGGTCAGTTTCACTACATCGATACTAAAAAAAAAAAAATGGTATTTCATATCTGAGTCAAAAACTCGAACGAATCTCTCCGCCCGTCCCGCAAGCTCCGTCCCGTAATCCGGAGAGTTGTTTTTCGGCTTTTCTTCTCGCCACTGAGGTTTCATTGATTGGCCTGGCTCTCTCTGTCTCTCACTGTCTCGCAGGATAACAGTCGTAATGTCTTTTATATCTTCGGGCGAAAAATAGAAAAACTGTGTAAACAGAATAGAATAATTCAAATTTGAATCGAGTCTGATATCTTCGAGCTTTTGCACGTTAATCGTTATCATCTGATTCCTAATTGCATACGAATCCAGTTAAACATTGTTCATTACGAACCTGTGAACAGTAACTAAATCCTACTCCCTTACGCGAGTCACATACTCGGCAGTAATTGAAAGGATCGTGGATGGGAAATAAGGGATCGATTTGCACCGTTATATTCCGGAAATTGTACGAAATCTATGTATTAGAAGAATTTTCTCGGTTTTACGATTGAATAACGATTAGTAATCGGTGAAGATGATCTGGGTCATTTATTTCCGTTGAGTCCGAAAGAAAAAAAAAAACCACCGCGAAGTTTCCTTATTTAGAAAAAATTTCGAAAAGCTTTCTCAACCGAGTCTATTTCAATCCATATTTAAAACGCCTCGGATTGACCACTGCACCGCGCGGTGCCGAGCGCGTGGAGACGTAAATAGACGTTGAGCAAGGATCGATCATCCCTTGGCGAGATGGTAGGAGAAAAGTATATAGGGACGGGTAAAAGCGGGGTGACAATACTGACGAGCCATTGACATTATAACAGGAGGTCGTTAGATCGTAAGAGTATAAAAAAAAAGAGAAAAAAAGAAATAGAGAGAGAGAAATCCATAAAACGACGTTAAACGACCCGTAATATAACGCGTCGGTTGAGCAATTCTAGGGATATTATATACGTTCTTCCCCGTTATTATACCTTGGACAATTTTAATAAGGGATTTATCGTTATATCACGACCACGATCCGGCGATTGTGTACACAATAGAACAGTGACGCCACAGACAATGTTTGTTACATATATATACACACATGTAATGCGTGTATACCTATCTTGACAAATTACATATAAGCCAATGTGCAGAGAGAGGAGATAACCGCTACGAGGGTGAAAGACCGTTCGATAATCGATCAAAACGCAACACCACCATCAGCTCTGATTGTCTAGAAAATTATGATCGCCTTAAATTTCGATATTTTTAGAAATTTTTGACCTTTTCCTATTTTTTTTTTTTTTTTAACTCTTTTTTCGTTATTTTCGATTTTTAAACCGTTCGCTTTACCCACTAAGAAATTTTCTGCAACGGTGCAGTGCAAGACTCGAGTGGGCGAAAGGACCCCCCACTGGGGTTGCTTTTCTATCGACCACACCCGCGCAAAGGTCTAGAGTTTGAACCGTGAAAAGTAGCGACAGGGACTCTTACAAAAGGCGAGAATTCTGGAGTATAAGCCGTATGTGTGTATCCGTGGATCTAAATACGTTGAAACTGGAAAGAAAAAAAGGTGGAAGAGTGTTGGTAGAGAGTGAATTATGTATTATAGTGTCTAGTTCTACTCCAACAAGAAAAAAAAAGAAAAAGGAATAGAAAAAAGGAAAATAGATCGATGTAAAAGTTGGGCGGTTTTCAAGGTTGCACCGACAGCCAATGTGCAGGGGCGGACGGTCCGATTTTTTACTGACCT
The DNA here is from genome assembly GCA_949628255.1 of Macrophya alboannulata. Classification (NCBI taxonomy): domain Eukaryota; kingdom Metazoa; phylum Arthropoda; class Insecta; order Hymenoptera; family Tenthredinidae; genus Macrophya; species Macrophya alboannulata. The sequence continues at coordinate 4,024,219 of OX451213.1, forward strand.
TTTCATTTTTCACGCTGAGATGTCAATGCCGGATTGATTTTTATTCATTCTTATAAATTTTCGTTTGAATCTTTTTGGATGTTCGGATGTTCGGATCGTAGGTGGTTTCAAGAACAAATCCGTGATGATTGAAAGCGTTTTGGAAAATGGGAAAGTTCGAAATTGTTCGGTAAAAATTGTCGATTTGAAATTCCGGATGTTCGTGTGATTAAACTTTGTATAATCTGACCTTGAAGTCCGAGAAACGATATTGAGCAGTCGGAGCGGATCTGTTTTGGTCATTTCGAACTTCCATCTGACACAGTTTTTTGTGGAATTGGATATCGGGGTTGCGATGTTACGTGAGACCGACCCGTACACTAGGCGATAGTAATAAGAGTGTAGTAAGAAGAGAAGATCTTGTTGGCGACGATCCAGCTCCGGGATACGAGCTTCAGAGACGCCAAAGTAACATCGATCCGGTGTCGTCTGAGCGAAGGGTAATACCGCGTGGTTTTATATCACGATTGCCGAGATCTGGGGTGCAAAAAAAAACAAAAAAAAAAACCGTTACAAACAAGAAATAAGACGCGAATTCGAGTTTCGAGATCATTAATCCAGTCGCAAAATAAAATCCAAACAAATCAATTCACAATTCCGAAAATTCGATGCACCAAATCACGCGAAACGGCAGTAAAAATTTTTCGAATCGATTGGATTTTCCGTTCCGGATTTTGGAGCAACGGTCAGAGCGGTTTGTAGCGTCCTTTCGTTTTCCTAATCCGTTTATTCGAGTCTCCTAGTACCGTTTTATGCGAAAATTCGCTGAATCGTGACATTCATGTATTCAAGGTGATTACCGTTGGCGATCGATAGAAGCCTTTACAAATGTACGAGGGATGAACAAGCGTAGCTGGTCTTTGGACGAATCAAGTACTCTAGAAAATTTGTCGATTGTGTTCCGGCTCCTCCAGGCAAATAATTGATAAGCGAATGAATCCGATAAATGAATAACAAATTTTTCATCTTTCATTGTTCCAGATGAAGCTTCACGAGAAAAAAGAATCTGGTATCCACCGCGTGCAAGAAGTGGCTTTGGATGAACTGGACTTGACGAATGAATACAACGTGGAGAAGACCCTCGGCGAGGGTAGCTTCGCCAAGGTACTTTTAGCAACGCACAAACGTACTCAAACTCGAGTAGTTCTTAAGGCTGTGCACCAAGAACTTACCTCGGAGAAGGATTTCTACAGAGAATTCCACTATTCTTACCACCTGAGTCCTCATCCGAATATTTTGAGCTCGTACGCGGTTGCCTTCAAGGCTGAAAACTGCTACGTTTTTGCCCAAGAATACGCCCCGTTTGGGGATCTTTCCGGTAACGTAAAAGCCGGTGGGCTTACCGAGGATGTGTGCAAAAAAATATGCGGTCAGTTGGCCTCTGCCCTTGATTTTTTACACTCCAAACAGCTCGCCCACCGCGATGTCAAGCTCGAAAATATCCTCGTCTTCACTCAGGACATGTCCAAAATAAAACTCTGCGACTTTGGATGCACGAAGAAGGAGGGAACCCTGGTAAACAAGATCAGGTGCACTTGGGTGCCTTTTTTACCACCCGAAGTATACGAGGTGATAAAGAACGAGAGGTACACTTGCAAGAGGAGCGCAGACTGTTGGCAGTTCGGGATCGTCCTGTTCGTATGTTTGACCGGTAACCCGCCGTGGCAGAGTGCTGACCTTATACAGGACCCGGATTACTCGGCTTTCCAGCGTTGGCTCAAGAGAAGAACGACAAAAATACCGGCAATGTTCAGGCGGTTCACGCCCAGGCTCCTCCGATATTTCAGGAGGATATTTGAACACAAACCGGAAAAACGGGCGACCGTTACCGAGGTGAACAAGTACCTGAAGGACTCGTGGTGCGTGAGCAAACTCAGCCACAGCGCGACCTCAACGTCGGTCGACGTAAGCGAAAGCCTCGCGAGAAGGGGGGACAGTCTTTTGTATCTGGACACTCTGGTCGACGACAAGAACAACGTCGATGAGAATAAAAATAAACTGAGAAAATTGCTTAACAGTTATGGACTTGAGACAACGGTCGACCAGAAGGTCGTTACGAAACGAATTTGGGAGTGGGTGATGCAGTGTGATTCAAACATAGGCGAACCCGGACTTATCGGGGGGTTGAGCTCCGAGCCCATGTGAGAGATAGCTAGATCATCAAGATCGGTTAGCGAACCCAGCCTCAGAGTGGCCTTAAGAGTTCAAGGGGTCGAGCGAGCTGACCGTGGCTATAAAAGTTTGATAGTCGCGAGTTTGGGCAGGGTTAAAAAGTCCCAAAAAAGTGGAGACAGACCGCGAGCTATCGACAAGAGTACAAAGACAAAATCACGGGAAATTCTAAACGTGTAATTCGTTAGTCCAGCTGTCAATTATTCGGTCAAATGAGCCGTGAAAATAGGGCAAGAAAATCCATGTTCGAGGGTCGGATTCCTCGGTTAAAATCGAGCGAAAAATTCCAAATAAAGAAACTTGAGAGACTGATACTTTTCAAGTTATGAAAGATTATTCGTCGATTAACCGTCAGCGCCGCGTAACGTTAGCGTCCTTAACTAACTTGTGACATCGGGGCACGATGATTGGCGAACTAAAATCTCTCATAACTTTAAAACTATAGATTTCTCGAACTTGTTGTAAGGAAACTTTGGTCTTATTATTCACTAAAGAATCCACCCATCAATAAGAAAATTTGCATTTAATAAAAACCGCGGGATATTCAAAGGGTTCAAGTTAAATTGAGCCATAAATTTGATAGTAATTAGAAACTCGTTAGCCAAATATTTCACAATCGGTTATATTAGAAGAGAATATAAAAAATGACAATTTTTAATTACGATGTGATAAACGTAAATAGAATTATACGTACACGTGATTATACTTGTATTATATACTAAATAACTTCCCTTATATCTTATTTCACAATTGTAAATATAGCATCATAGACTATAATACTTATTATTATTAATGTTCGTTAATTCTATTGCGCGCAATATCCTATCACATTGAATTCGACGTGTTACTATACAAGAATAAAAATAATAATAATAATAACAATAATTATATTAATTATAATAATAATTGCTGTGGATAAAAGTGAGGATTTTTTTTTTTCTTTTTTTTCAATTTTTGTTTAATTTTTTTCTTTTTCGTTTTTTTTTTTTATAATTTCTCTATTGTATGAACAAACAAACTCTTTTTGTCAATAAATCGGAATATATAGCCCGGTGTACAATTGATCGCGCGTTGACACGGTGCAGTACGTTAATTAATTATGGGCTGATATATTATAGAGACAATAAATAACATTTCCATAAACTTTATCGATAAGATATAAAAATAATAATATTAATAATAATAATAATAATAATAATAATAATAATGTTGATAATCGTATTAATAATGACAATGGTATAATAATAATAATATTAGTAGTAGCTTTAGCTGTCTGTATAAATTATATATACCATATTATAGGTTGTAGAATATATTATAGAAAACAGCTGGGGAATTAGTATCGGTATTTACATATAGATATATGTACACAGAAAAAAAAAAGTTAACTCAAACCAAGAGAATAATTAGGAAAATTGAAATTATCCATGACGAAGTAAGTATTTTCTTGAAACAAGAAATTTTCTTAATTCGAGAAAATTTTTGACTTTGTCGCAGGAATGATTCCGATCTTCTTAACTATTTTCTTGAATCAAGAATATTTATCTCCGGCGAGGAAAATTTTTTTCTTCTGTGTATGTATATATAAATATATACATACGTATAGTATATGATCTGATAAAATAAGAACAATAGATCTGTGCAGGAAATAATATATATAGGTATAACTGCATAAATAATTTTTGACGTACATACCCATAAATATATGTAGATAGATATATATATACATATTATACTATTAATTGATAGTAATATAAACTTGTGCGTAATTATAAGGCCTTAGAAAAAAAAAAATAAGATAATAATAATAATAATAATAATAATAGTGAAATGACAAAAAAAAAAATAGACCCCATTAAACTGAAACGAAAATGAAATATAAAATATATATATTTAACATATTATGTAATAAAACTGATATTTTTTTATTTATTTATTTTATTTCATTTTTTTACGACAAAATATATGACCCTGATTATTGTTTAGTTACCTAATTCGCGGTGGGTATATACATACATATACCTATTTATAATAATTCTGATTCTAATTCTCAATTAAATCGAAATTCTTACATGCCAAGTATATTATGCATGTATATACATACATACATATATACCATATATAATTGATAATAATTGTTATATTATATTCAAATGAATCTACACCGACATCAAGAGTAGGTGTATTTATTTCTTTATATTTATTGATTTTAATTAAGACATATACGTAGCTATATGGTAAAATGCGGAATGGGTTACAAGAAAAAAAAAACGTTAAGGAATAGTGAAAAAAAAAAAAGAAAAATTAATATTCATTAATATATACATATAGGTATACATAGAAGAAGAAAAAATAAATCAGAAACTGACAATTCTTTGCCTCGCCTTGTATATTCTTGTAGAATATCGTAGAAAATACATATATATGATATATATATTCATCTACGGTTCATATACCTATATACCTATATACATAGAATATATATATACATATATAAGTTTCAAATGTGATGTAAATATAATAATACAAATATAAAAATTATAAATATAAATGAAACTATATATTAGTTATGTAATAAATATTATATTATACACTTGAACAGGTGTTGAAATTTCGTTTGGAAAATTTACAGTCCTTGAACTTTGAGCTCTTAAAATTTCAATAAAAGAAAACGCCTAAAAAAAAAAAGAAAGAAAGAAAACGAAGCAAAGATCAATTCGATTAAGTATTATCTGAAAAGCCTCGAGTTTAGCCTCGTCTGCACGATTTCTCAATTTCTACCATCTAACGGTATATATTATGTATATATACCCAGGTATATATGTATATCGTATAAATTATAATCAATTGTAATATATGATATAATTTGTTACTATATATCAGATCGATTCGAGGGGCGATTATCCAGAGAAAGAAGGTAAAAAAAATTAAAAAAAAAAAAAAGATGGCTAAGAATGATAAAAAAAAAAGAAGCAAACGCAAAAAAAAGTACATTTTTCAAGCGATTGTAAAACATAAATCTTTCAATATTCGGTATAGATAAATTATATATTTTGGATCCGAAATGAGCTAAAAAAAAAAATGTTTGAACATTGCACCTGTAAAAAAAAAAAAAAAATATAGGAGAATAGACGTGTATAACGAAGTTATATTAGTAATAATAATAATAACAACAATAATAATAACACTGATTAGTAAAATTTTGAGAAAAAAAAAAATAATAATATCTGATAAAACAGATGAAGAGAATTCGCAAAAAAAAAAAAATAAAAGAAAAAAAACTTGCAGTGGTTTCTATATTTATACGTTTATATAGAAGCGATATACAATATATAATTATACATACATATATACAATACATGCTATTTTGTTTTTTTTTTATTAGAGGAAACAAGAAAAATAATAGTAATAAAATATGTTATAAATAAAAATTACACTAGTTGCCACGGGACGACTTGGCCTTATCACATATATACCTATATATTATATATGTATATATATATTTATGTATATTTATTGTTAGATACCCAAATTATTTAACTAATTAATCAAAAGGCATATATGATATGTGTGCGCATGTGTGTGTGTATGTGACTGTAGAATATGAGATTAGAGGTCTGATCACTGTGTTTTAGATGATACGAGATATTATCTACTACAATAATAATATGTCTATAAGTATGATGTCAATATAAGAAAAGAAAAAAAAAAAAAAAGTAAATCGTAAAATCCAAAAAATTATACCTTATGACGAATAATCGTCGTATATTATATATACAATATATACATATATATATTGTTCATTCTTTTTGTATATATGAAAAAATAATCGTTATAATATAATATTGTAAAATTATACGAAAAAAACAGAGATTAAAAAAAAAGAAGAAAAAAAATTGGAAGATAAAGTAGAAATATTTTTTCGTTATTATCCACACCCTGCTCTTTCCCATATTCCCAATATTTAACGCAATCCTAAAACCCGGAGGACTCTGAAACCACCCCAACCCACCATTCGAAAAATCTCTTCCTCCAGACTCAACCGCATGAGCAATAATTCCAAGAGACCCAAGCAAGTCCTTCCAACGGGACCCTAAAGCCACTTGAGTCGGAGCTTTCGTGGAAGGGTTGTTTTCTGGGGCGCAGGAGGGCCAGGGGATTCCTGGGTAAGGTCTCGTCGCCATGACAACGAAGCCTGGATACCCGGGAGCCGCCTGACTGCAACCACCCACGAGTTGCGGAGACCCGGGCTCCGGTTCCTGCTTTAGAACTGAGCTTTTTGGGTCTGGAAGGGAGGTTTGAGGTTCGGGGGTTCGGAGCGAGCGAAAAAGAATTTATTAATTAAAGACCAGGGCAATATTTTTTTTTCAGGAGTAAGAAGAGAAAATTTAAACAGCTTTTTTTCCCCTTCATTTCAATTTTATTTGACTTCAAAGCTCCTTGTTCTATTTATATACATCGAGCTTTCGACGATATAGACAGCCCACCCCGATAATTTGTTACTCCATATCGCAGCGTGGGTTTTAAGCGACTATATGCGAGTGCAGGGTTCGCCTGAGAATACTGAGTGGGCGATCTACGCACTGACCCCTCGGACAAGGGAGTATATAGGCATGTGTCGAGTTAAACTGTGTCAAAGACGTCGTGTCACGTCGGGTCGAAATCTATTTATAAATATCCACCCCCAGCAGGAGATAAAGGCAGAACCGAAAACCGCGTAGGCTAGCTCCGGGAAATCGATGGGGTGGAAAAACCGCGTACAGGAATGTCACGGTCCTGTAGTAGCTGATACCCTGTGTATCCGATAACCGACGACATGTCGTCGACTTCGAAACTCCGTGTTTAAAGATTAGATTAGATTAGATTATGTCAGATCCGAACCGATCGTACGTATCTGTAAACAAGATTTTCGGCTCCAGATGTTGATTCCGATGACTGTAAAACGTGGATCAAGAATTTAGGGGTAGCTTTCCTCCCTCGGTACACAAAGATCTTTTTTCTGTTGCAGACAGTTTTTCTGCGGTGAATTACTGCGAAGTTGTTAGACCGCGGTTCGTCGAACTGGATGCAGAAATAAAACTTCAAACTGCAGCCCATCCCGGACTTGATTTACGAATTGTGTTTTATTTTTGGAAAAAAAGCTCGTCACCGTAAGCCGAGTAACAAAATCAAAGAGAAATTTCGCGTCAAAATATCGCGCGAATGGTCTCAGAAGTATTGAAAACGGTTTTGATCTACCATTACCAAACTCTCGGATCGATTTTCGTCAAATTTGATACAGGATCTAAAGATCGTTGGTATCAAACAAAAATAATAAAAAACGGCCTCGGATATCTTACTTTTTTAACTTCCCGCTATGAAAATTGAACATTTTTAAAAAAAAGGGAAGTTATTGGTTACCGTCCGATTCTCGAAAATCGAGTTTTCATCAGATCTCGACGTTTCGGGGTCCTAGGAAGCTATTCTGACTATTTTTGGATGGACGTCCATATGTGTGTATGGAAACACATTTTTGTCGTACGATATCTTTAGAACGAATCAACCGATTGGAATGGTTCTTGCGGCGATCGAAAGGGTTTATCAAGACTTAGATCTGATTAGATTTTGGAGTCGATCAGTGAAGTAGTTTCAAAGTTATTCAAAGAATAAAAATTAAGAAAAAAAAAATTTTCAAGTTTTTAGCGCATAACTCCTAAACTGTTCGTGCGATTAGTCTCAAAACTTAATCAGATTTAAGTCTTGGATAGCCCTTTCGATTGCCGCAAGATTCATCAAAATCGACCGATTAGTTTAAAAGATATTGCACGACAAAAATTTCTTTTTTTTGATAGACGTGAGTTGATTTCGAATCACTCAATGTCGAATCTGTCAAATTGTTTAAAAACTATTAAAAATTTTGCACATAAAGACTGAACGATCTCTGACATTAAATACAACTCCTTAAAACCTAGAAATGTTGACATTTGACAAAAATTCGATTTTTGAAAATCAGGCGGAAGAAAATTTGCACACGGAAAACTAACTATACTTATAACCTTTTTTAATGTATTAGAAACACAATAGTATCAATTTATTATAAAGTATTTGACACATAGCGGGAAGTTTTATGGGTTGGCCCACAAGTCAACCGATTTCCTGATTTTTTGCTCCTTTTTTCGATATTGCAGATCGTGTTGATAATCTTTCCTATTCTTCTCTAGGAATAAAAAGCGGAAATGATCTCGATGTGTACGGCGTTATAACTGCGATATACACTGTACAGGATCAAGTACAGACATCCGCCCAGTGGCAACAGATGGTTTTCGTAACCGTACGGTATATCTGTTCGTTAAATCTGATGTAATTAATCTTTTGAATTCCGGGAAAGAAATAGTAGAACGTAAAACGTATGCGCAAGTATTATACATACGTCGATGCGTTAATTTTGTTGATAAGAACCAATGACAAAGATCGATTATCAGATCTGGTATATGTACTACTATACAAAATAAATTTATTACAGAAAAATTCTGAGAAACGTTGCAAAAAACGAAACCCCAAAAAAAAGAAGATTAACGGAATCGAAAATCGGACGAAATTAACGGAATCGAATCTAAAACCGCGAAAAATTGGGATTTTGGAAAGTCAAAAAAAATTTTAGAAAAAGTGAAAATAAAATAATTTTGGTCATCCAGATATCGCGAATCTCGGTGAGATATATGTGTGCATGTAACTATGTACATGCGATCATCTCATCTCCGCGGCCTCTCTACCCTGGTGCGATCAGTTTATTTCTGTACCGTTCCGTGCTATTTCAAGACTGTTCGGAATTATTTTTAGAAAGTGTTTTGACAAGCTTGAAAGCCAAGTTACACGGTTGAACGCGGGTGGATGACAGGAGCTGGAAATAAAGAGGGTTCTTATATTGGTTGGTCAATTAACAGCTGCAGCTGAATAACTTGACGACTGAAACAACATCGAGTAATTGCATTGCGTCGCGTTGCGTCGCGTTGCATTGCACCGCATTTCAGAATGCATCGGTTCGAGGGGTTGATTCTTTCCCAAGAACCAAAGAAAAAAAAAAAAATCATAAAATTGAAAAAATAAAGATAGAAATAATGGTAATCGTTACAATAATCATTGAAATATATAATAGCACAACGATTTTACACTTTCCGATGCTGATGCAGCTCTTCTTTACAAACCGTTCGCCATTCCGCAGCACGTGACATTTATGAAAACTATTTACGTCATACAGTTACTACTATTTATAAAGACAATGTTCCAGTTCTATCAGACTTATATAGCATCGTACTTGAGATGTTGAAGTATACCTAAGAACTGAAGAGAAATCCACGAGGTATAACATTTTGATTTTTCGATTTTCAATTTTTTTCACGACTCTTTTCTTATTTATTTTTTCACCTTATTTTTTTTTTACTAAATACATAATCTATATCTATATCTTGTATTACGTCAAAGCTTATATCTTGCTGATTATGAAAGGTCAGTGCGTAACAATTTCCAACCCCTGTACGCGTCATCGAACGATTATCGTTATTCAAAGGAGGATTTTTTTTTTATGCAGATTTTGTAATAAAAATAAATCAAAAAAATACCACCATCAGGCCGGTTTTAGCGCATCATCTTCCGATTTTTGAAAAATTGTTTTATCTCGATTGAACAAGAAATTAGATTAGAAACAAAATTTTTGCTGTTTCAAGAAGTCAAAATCTCGCGATTTTGGATTCAGTATATAGCAAAATTGATAGATATTTTTAATGCAGGAATGAGGTGAGACTGCGTTTTAAATATCGCGTATAAAATTGTCTGAAAGTATGAAATGACGGGGGCGTCGATGTGCGGTTTTAAAAATCGAAATTTTTATTGTTATAAATATAGCGATATATCCTGAAACGCAGCGAATGAATTAGAGTGGATCGAATAAATAATTTACGGGTTTATTATTTTAGAAAATATTCAGAAGGGGCAGGGAGGGGGTGGTTTTTCGGGCAAATAAACTTTGTAAAATCAAAGTAAAATGGTATCAAGCCAGAGGTCCGGATGTAAATCTTTTTGGTTTCATCTGCACACTTCAATCTGCCGAAAATTTCTAACTCCTACGAATCTCTAAGAATTTTGAGAAAAGTTTTGAACATTTCATAGTTTTCCATAAGAAAAAAAAAAAAAACAGAAAAAATTGTCGATTATCATAGTTTTTCATTACAAAAAATTGTAGACCTTAAACCTGGTGAAAATTTCCACTCCTATAAGGGTTTCTACAATTTTTTAGCGAAATTGAAACATTTCATATAGTTTTTCGTTGAAAGTTGTAGATTTTCGTTATTTTCATGAAAATTTGTAAGTTTTCATGGTTTGTCATAAAAAAAATTGCAGATCTTCGTAGTTATTTCGAAAATTTTGTTGTTTTTCTGGATCAAAGTGAAAAGAAGCTACAATTTTGTTATGTCACACTACAAAAAATTCAAATTCCTTAAAAATTCGTAGAAACTCGTAGAATTGTTTCAATTTCCACGAAAATTTGTAAAAATTCCTAGAATTATTTTCACAAGGGTTCACCAGTCATTCAGAATTTTTTTTCAGATTTTCATGGTTTCTCAGAAAATAAACGTAGATTTTCATATTTTTTGATTGAAAAAATTGCAGATTTCTGTAACTTGTCACAAAAAAAAAAAATCGTAGATTTTCGTAGTTGTTCGGAAGAATTCGTTGTGTTATCATTTCGTCGATCAAACTGGAGAAAAACGAAATGAAAGAAACGAAGAAGAAAAATAAAAAATAAAATTACAATTATCCACGAAAAATTACGAAAAGTTTCTATTCCCTTAAAAATTCATAAAAAAAAATTCGTAGAATTATTTTCACCAGGGATATATGTTTGCATGGTATAGATGAGAAGAAAAAAAATCGAGATATGTATGTATAATCAAATCATTATAATACATAATTGATTCTGAATTTCTGGAATTTTTTCTTTTCGTTTCAACTGCAATTTTTGAAGTTTGAAGCCCGACCAAAAAAACTTAAAAAATACCGATTGTCTCTCCGCACAACAGCTGTACTTCATTATTCTGATTTTTTTATTTTTATTTTTATTTTTTGACTTTCTCTTCATCACGTGTTGAACGCCCCGCCGCGCCGGCTGGTCCGATCAGCAATGCAAAATCGCACATCTATTTTTGCGAGGCTGTTATACAAATATATACATACGTATATGTACTATACTATACATATATACTCATTCAACAGATTTGCGAGTTTGTGCAGTGCAGCATATCGGTCCGTGACGCACGTGGTTTAGTTTAGTCATTCTATGGACCACCGTCTGGGAAGCTGCAGCATTTCTCGGCGAAATTTGTGGGAAATCGAAAAAATGAGAGAAATAATAATAATTTTCACAAAAATTAAAATTATGAATAAAATTTAAAGAAGAAAAACTTGTGCAGAATAAACCAATGCGATCTTCATTAGCGTCATAATCCGTAATAAATACAAGATCAAAAAATCGCAAAAAAATACGAAAAATCGTATAAAATTGTAAATAAATTAGACTTAGAAATCGAAAAAAAAAAAAACACGCACACACACACGAATCAAAAACCAAAAATCTGTGAAATAAAAATTGAATTTCGTTCATCTTATTATACATAAAATACGTATATATGTAAATGTATGTACATTGGGGCTGGTTGATTTTACTTAAGTTGAAGATTAACATTTTACTTATATAGCTCTGTGACTCGCTGCAGCGGTTGTCCGTTGATCTAAAAATACAAAATCAATACAAGAGAGAAAGAGACAGAGAGAGAGAGAGAGAGAGACAGACAGTGAGAAAGGGAGAAAGATAAAGAGAGAGAGAATTAGAGTGAGTCTGAATAAATTGATGTACCTACGTAGGTAGGTAGATAGGAAGGTACATATGTATACATATATAGATATGGGTAGGTGGTTGACTGTATGGCGCAGCAGTCTTGTTATATTTACCAAGGAATCGAATACTCGAAAAAAAAGAGAAGAAAGTTCAAAAAAAAAAAAAAACAGAGAGAAAATCAAAAAATTTGATAAAATTTTCATCGAAAAAAAAAAAAAAACTTATAATTATTTGACGTTGAATGAAAAGCTTGAGCGCACGATTTGCGACGTCTCCATTAAAATTCACCTTTGTGAAGTAAATTATAACGTGTGCTCAAATAATTACGGTTTAAATTCTCTTTATAATACGAGAGCGACGTATACTATAGGTATATATACCTACCTGCAATTTCGTTCTCTGAAAAATATTTTTCACGAGGACGTAAAAGCTCCGCGGCTACGAACAAAAAAAAACAAAAAAGAAAAATTGAAAATTAAAATCCAAAAAAAATAAAAATGAAAAAAGAAGCTGCGCGCAGAAGTTTTTTTTATACAGGGTGAGGCAATAACCATTAGCAGTAGAAATATTTTCTACCTCGTCAGACTTAGGCTAAAACTTTTCTTACAAAATTTGCATGGTTCGTAGTGGGTCATCAAGCGGTGGCTACGAGGTTCATCCAGGTGAAGGCGCTTCGAATATTTCAAGGTCACCTAAATTTTTTCAAACGGATCCACTATTTTTTTTTCTCTTCATAATTTCATCGAGGAACTGTGAATAAGTTCACACACAAAATTTCGTCATGATCGATCCAACATTTAGCATAGAAAATCGATAAAATAGAAATTTTAATGTTTTTAGCCTTGAATCGATTGAAAAAACGGTGCAACCACTTACTCTTATAAAATGTGCTCAAAGTGATCGCCACCACTCACAATGCATGCTTGCAATCTGATTCGCATTCATTGTATGGTCCTATTAATAACGTCAGTCTGTATTTCATGGATTTAAAATATTTCTACTGCTAATAGTTATTGCCTCACCCTGTATACATGTATATATATATATTTATGTATGTATGTATATACGTCTATGTATATTTTCGTGTAATTGTTTTTTTCTTTTTTTTTTTTTCATTGTTAGAGCTGGGAAAAATAAGAGTATAATTAACCATCAAGAAGTTCAAGGGAAATATACGTCGTAACAATAATTATGTACAATTGTACAGAGAGTTAACATAATTTTCTTTTCTTTTTCTTCTTTTTGCGAAAATAATAGCCGCAGTATTTTAAAATTTGGCACAAGATTACGCTCGTTAAATTTTCAATCTCTCTCTCTCTCTTTCTCTCTCCCTCTTTTAATAAGTCGTGAATTCGTTAGGGGTTCAAAAAGCCGGAATTAGGATCGTCTGAACTTCTTATTACGCGATTTATACTGCACTGCACAGCAGCTATTATGTATAACGTGAAACAATAAGGAACAGCGAGAAAACCGAACGAACGAAGTTATTTCCTACTCAAAGATTTCATAAACAAACAACAAAACCGTGAAATCGTTTACTACAGGCACTAAAAACAAGAAAATAAGAAAAAGAAGAATGAAAAACGAAGAAAAGAAAAAAAAAAAATTCAGGGTCAATTTATTTTCAGTTTTACCCGTTCTTCGATATTCCCTCTCGTTTTTTTTTCTCTCTTATTTTTGAAACGCACACGAGAACTGGAAGAAAAAAGAAATCAAACTAAATTCTATACGAACGTTGAATTCTTTCGCGATAATCGGTTCAAAAAATTCTTCTCATAGTTTTTCTGTTTTTCTTAGTTCATTTTTATTTCCACTCGTCATCGTTCGAAGGAGCTAATGCTCCAAAGCTCCGAAAGCTTCAGACATGAACCGAGAGAAACAGAGTAGCAGAGAAATCCGTGACGAAATCCCAGAGACTGTTACATCGATCCGTTGGCGTGACGTCATTCAGAGGCTGGCGGAGTACTACGTCACAGACGAAATTACCTGCCTCCTGCACCGCGGGTCGAAGATCGAGATGTAAAACCCATTTATATTCCTCTTAAATCGAAGCTCCAAGCTCTTTTGATTTTATCAGTTCTCAGTTTATTTTCTTTTTTTTTTTTTAAATCAATCTTCTTTTTACACACAATTTTCTATATTCCGACGATAGAAGAAGATTGTACAAAAATTGTGCAAAAAGTGTGCATAAAAATTTGGGCAAAAAAAAAAAAAAAATTTACAAAAATTGTCCAGAAATGTGCAAAATTTAGCAAAAATTGTCCAGAAATGTGCAAAATTTAGCAAAAATTGTCCAGAAATGTGCAAAATTCAGCAAAAATTGTCTCCTTTTCAATCTCCACCTCTGCCTTTCTGAACCAAAGATGAAGAAATGTGTTTTCTGGCTACTAATTACAGCGTCAGTTATTTTGGGCCGGATGATGAAGTGGTCCTGATTGATTGAATAGCCTAGTGTTTAGGTGAAGGCATATACGTATGAACTACCCTTTGAGCCGTGGAAAGTAACTCGTTATCAGCCTTTTGGATGGAGGTATAAAATTTCGAATAGAGTATGCATGTGTATAATACATTATAGGTATACCTCGTTTTAAGATAACGTCAGAATCGTCATGGCAACTCCCTAGATGTACAAAACGAGTGAAATCCCACGCTAACTTGCTAGTGGGTGGGGTATTTACTGTATGTACTGTACATATCGAACCCACGCTTAAATTGGACCAAAGGCGTGTAGGTATATCGTAGTGCCCTTATTATATATCACAGTTTTAGATTGATGTGAGTAATTGCCACGCGTAAATTGTTCTGCCTTTATTGAAAATCTATTTATAAAACAGAAATATGCGCAACATTCTCCAAAAAATCACTAGCCCTGATGATTTCAACATTTAAACTGGTGCAACCTCATGAACACACATCTGCCGAATCCTATTTCGTTTCGGTATTATATCCACTGTGATCAGAAAGGTTGATTCGTATGGCTTCGAACTGCTTCGGGGTCAATTTTGCAGCTCTATTGAATATTAGATTTATAAGAGTATTCGCCAATCCAGATATCCCTGGCAGTTGGGTCCCGTAGTAAAAGACAAATCTGTTATAAAGAATAAATATTCGAAACTGTTTTTAAGCCATTTCTCAACGTACTAAAAAAAAAAAAAAAAAAAAAATTGAATCAGCTGAGGAGATGCGAAAAAGTATTACAATGTACCTCATGAAATTATGGATGATCCATTGCTTGTAGGAGAGCGAAGCATAGAGCCGGGGCATTTTCAGATCTATTATTTCCAGAAGATGAAGAAGGACTGTTTCGTAAGTGACAACGGGTACGAGAGCCCCCATACCAGTGACTATACACCTCCCCATGTGTTCCCACTCTGGTGTGATTTCTCGCAGATTAGGTTTGACCCAAGTCTCAAGGAAATCACGATTACGCTGTCGAATTTCCTTGAGAGTGCCACGGCAAAGGTTGTACCTAAAAAATCATACATGTTGGAAGTGAAATGATAAAATATTGATAAATTTTGGTCGATTTACTCGTCTTCCATTCCCAGCTGGTACCCAAGGCTCCTCCACAAATGGCAAAATCCTTCGATATCTTCGTCAGTCGCATTGTGAATACCTACACTCTTTGGGTACAACGTTATTAAGCCAATATGGACCCACTGAACGACTGCCATTTCAATTTGATTGATACTCTTAGGTCGGTTAGGATTATTTCGCCCTGTGAGGTAGGGACACTGCCCGGCGGCAGGAGCCTCACAAGTCTCAGAAAAATCCTTGAGCAGTATTTCTCGCGCGGGGCACCACGCGTTTGGAATTATTGCTGCTGCATCTATTTCCTCGTTCGTCGAAGCATTCAATTTCCGTGTTATAGCCGCGTGCATCGCCCTCACGACCAAAATATCCTTCCAAGCGTCTGTACCCTTCGTCCAGGAATCCTGAGTGTACCAATGCCGAAGCCGCAGTGCCGTGGACAGGTACCTTATTCATTTCGAAAGATGGAGGGTCCCATTAGCACGATTTTTATTGGAGATAGTCAGCTAAAGTACCTCGCTATATTGAGTAAATATATGTAATAGAAACTGACGCTTTAGTACCTTCTCAACGCTGTGTACGGGGTGCCGGAGTTTCCGGAAACAACTAACGCCTTCAATCCGTCATCGAAGCTGAGGAGACCGAGCGCACTGATCATCTCGGTGTATACAACAGATAACATATGATCTTGAACGAATTTTTGACCCCGCCGAAGCTTGTCCATGTCAAGCCAGTCGGGCTTCTGATCAGAAGGACGTCCGCAGTCGCCAGGTCGAAACCATCCGGACAAGAGGTGTATCATCGAATCTGGAACAGCTTCCAGCGATTTCCGTAGACCGTCCACCAGCGATTTCTGGTAATCTTCGGTTCTTGTTTCTTCATTATCCAAAATATTAGCGGTTCTTGTGGATGCATTAGCTTCTGGTTTCATTTTCAATCCTATGAAGTCTAGAATTATTTGACGTTCGCTTTCTGAGTATCTGTGATTTGACATCTGATGAAAAATTGCCTCTCTATCGTATTTCTCGTTTCTTTCTGGTTCTGTCACGAGACTTCCATCCATCTTGTTCACTTCCGGTAGAACGGTGTCCTTGGCTGTTGCTTTGTTCAGCGTCATGATTTTCGAAACCAAACGACTTTTTTGAAACTATTTCATTCACAGCGTTTAAGTCAATGAGAACAGTTACACTACCTTTACGACAATCACTTGCGATATTTTAACGGAGCGTGAATAATCCTTATCGATAGATTCACGATAGCAAATATGAACGAACGAATTAGCAAATCGCCGGTGTTAGATCTATCGAGATGTGGCCCTCTCCTTCTTTGCGATGAACAAACTTTCACGCAGAGTTACTGTTGTCAGTTATACCTGTACGTCCCTACTGCCGGACAGCCGCGAGACCACCTCTTTTCTCACATCCTTCTCCAGGTTCAGCGTAATCTCTTATAGTAGCCGCCTCCGGAGCCTCGAATTCTTTAACGTCTCTTGAACATCCCAATAAAATATTTATATATGCTTGAAAAACTCTTCCATTGCCGGTACTCTGATAAAGCCGATTTATCAATGAGGTCTGTCTGTTTAGAACCTAATTAGGAAAAGTATAACTCGTCGAAGATGATTGTAACTAATTGAAATGACAAATATAAATGACAGTCACCAGGACGAAACCCACCGGAATCAATGCAATATTGAGTCTGGTAGGGCTTTCAACGATTCCCGCAAATCGTCGACCAGCAATTTTTGACAATCCTGGGCTGAAATTCTCTCATTTTTCAAAAATTTTGAGTATTTTGTTGATATTTTGGTCTCTCGATTCTCGGAGCCGATTTTCAGTCCTATTATGTCTAGAATCATTCGACGTTCGCTTTCTGAGCTTCTAAAATTTGCCAACTGATGAAGAATCGCTTCCCTATCATATTCCTCAGTCCTTCCTTCTCGTGGTTTGATTTATAGTGAATATAATTATCGTGTGACTAGTAATACGCGCGAATGTGGAGATACTTCATGAAAAAGGTTTTGAACTCCGTGAGTTATTGGTGTTTCGTACAGCGTAGAAGCGGGAAAAAATTTAATGACAATCACACGATATTCAAAATTAAAATTATAGCTTTTCAAAGCCAATTAAAGTATTCTTAGGCCTATAAGGTCATGGTTAGCAGCATTAGGAGTAAAAGCAGCGAGGAACGGCAGAGAGAATTACGACTCGTGAGCTAGCAAAAATTAACTGCCAAGTTAATGTATAACCGCGGGGTAATGAATAATTTTCGGGTTTATTGCCAGTGCCCAATAGTTTTACTATAGATTTTTGATAATTTTGCAGAGATCGGAATTTTCCTTGAGGTATCAAGCCCTGAAAATGCGTGAAAACTCCTCTAAGCTTGACAAAACACGTTTGAAAGTTAATTTTCGTATGTAGTTTTTTTCTATGACACGTTTTTTGCAATGGTCAACGTATCTTGCTTAGAAACTGCCACGGATCCTACTGTCCAGAACCTGTTTTATGCCGAATCTAAGTTGTTGAAAACCTCGCTGACCTTGGTTCAGTTGGGTGACGAATTTGTAATACATTCACTTATTTCCAATGGTTTGGTTTGATCTCTGTTAATAATTTTGGCTATGATTCTCCAAAAATCTTCAAATTTTTCTAGTATACTACAGTAGAACCTTGATTAACGATTCAACTTCAAGGCTTATAGTGATCATGTGAAATTTAAACACGATGGATACTCGTCGCGTTACTAATTTATTTAAATATGAACAGATAATACTGCAGTCTATTATGCTGCTGACACAACCCTCTAAAGCAAAGCGGTACAACTCATGGGAGATGAAATAACAGAATGACAAAACATATCAAACATTGCAGGTTGAAAAACTTTATAATATCCTTTTGCATTTTTACATGATCACAATTCCCCAGTTTGTAATTTCTGAAGAAGAGGACTCATTCGTTTCGTTTTCAAGGTGATCGTGGAAATTTCCAAAACCTGATGGATCTCTTTTTTTTTTCGTTTGTCTGCGCTCTTTTGTCGTTTCTTATTCATGACAATTGAAAAGCTAAGAATTGTTATTAATGACGAAACATCAATCTAAACTTTTCTTAGACCTCAAATATTAACCGCGATATGGAAATTATTCAAAAACTAGTTTTCTCACCAATTTTCCGCTTCACGTAGCTGTAGATGAAAAACTATTCGATCTACGAAAAAAAGCTTCAGACAAAAGTCGTTGCAAATTATTTCTTCTACAACATTGATAATAACCATATAAGCCGTAAAACCATCCGGGAAGGAAATATGGGGCAAAAACGACAAGGTGGAAAACCCAAGCAATTTACTCAGGGCCTCAAAATACTTTTCTCATTCAAAAATCAAAACTCGGTTTGAATTTTATGATACAACCGCCTTTTTTTTTTTGCTCTGCCAGTTCGAATTTTTTCCAAAATTTTAGACCGTCCTAGATAGAAAATAAAGTAGCCCAGAAAAGCGGCCGCTGATCCTCAATTATAAGAATATTATCAGTAAATGAATCTGACTTCTCAATGGATAATCAAGCCCGATTGAAAACAGTGCGATAAAGGATAAACGGATATTCCACATATCTACACGTCTATACGTAATGGACACTCGATCGTTAATCGCGAGTGCGTCATCGCAAGAGCGTTCGTAATTCCGTGGGTTAATCCTCGCGGAGTGTTTTGTAGCATTAATTGTTAGTATCCAGACGATTTTCTGTGACGTAGTTGACACGCCGATTAACTAATCGATCTATCGCACAGATTGAGTGGTTTTTTCAAAGTCATGCTGACTGGCCACGGTATTCAGGAGCAATTATAATTTCAATTAAAAAATAAAAAAGACAGACACAGACATCGTTTTAAAAACAATTAGTCAATTTTTTATTAATTCTGATGAAATGGTCGAAGAAAAAAATACAATTTATACATAAAATTTGATTAAAATTTGAATAAAATACGAAGAAAAATTCTTCTTCTCATTTTTTGTTGTTAATTTTCTCCCTCGGTCAGCGCAGCCCACATTCTGTCGAATTCTTTAACGAAGGGGTTGACCAGGGCCTTCTGATTCGTCACTATGATGTTGTCCCAGTTACCATGCAGCGCTTGCATTGTCCAATTCATGCTTCCAGTCAGTATAAGCTCGTCATCAACGATGGCAAATTTGTGGTGCATCAGATACTCCGATTTTTTCATTCGGACTTTGATACCTTAGCAATGTACGGTGGTGGATTAAAACGTGAAGTTAGATAGCGAAAGGGTGCTTTCGGCTACTTTTTTCCCATTTTTATTTTCTAATTTCAATATTGTTTACTACAGAAAAAAAAAATAAAAACCAAAACTGGGAAAAGGTCAGAGCTTTTTGTCCTTTCTCATCAACCGTATAGTACCTTGTTCTTGAAATTCTCTTATTCTCTTATCGCAGGCATTATTTTCTGCCATTCCACCGTCGATTATTATCCTTACAATGACACCACGGATGAATGACTTTTTTATAGCTACGGCCAAATCCTCGCAGTTGAACAGATACATGCAGACGTCGAGCTTTCGCTTGGGAGATTCGAGATACCGGATTAACTTTCTGAGCAATTGAAAAGACCGAGAAAAGAAAAGAAAAAAATACAGAAATTGAAAATCAAATTTTAAGACGGTTATGTAAAAAATTCTGAGCAATTCTCTGAATCCCTGAAGTCTGATTCTCACCTCATACTTTTGACTGAACAATCGGTACGAGGACAGGGTATTCTTGAAACTGCGTGTAAACGACACGAGGACAATTCTTCGGAGAATATAAAGACCTCGTTGATCGTTTTCGACTTCCTTTTAACCCCGATTCTTTTGTATATTTGCCATATGGTTTCTACGGCTATTAATCCGGCGAAAATTGTGATCGCGATCCTCTTGGTATTGTCTAGCATCTGAATCGTGAATAATATTGCACATTTTTATTTTTTTGTTTAGGTTTTTTTTTTGGTTTAATTAGATGCAATTTGTAAAATAATATTCTCTGCCGTTACTTTTCATTTTTTTATTTTTGCTAAACGAAACTAAAAAGAAACTCATTCATATTTCTCCCCTAATTCGAGGAATAGATAAAAAGAACGAGAACCATCTCCCAACGCGTCTTCCTATTGGCTAAAGCATAGTGGCGTAGTCGAGAGCCGCTCTTTTGTAGATGTTAATATGGATTTTTGCTAATTGTGAAATTTTAGCCAATCAATTATACAATAATCGCGAAAAGAAATTCTTTAATAAGAAAAAAAAAAAAAAAGAAATGACCAGAATAATTATTGTTACATATCTATGTAAATATTATCTCATCTCAATATCGAGATGACATTAAATTATGATAGGGAACGGAACGGAACGGAACGGAACGGAACGATTTCCTAACCTCAAATTAGCGATTATCACACGCATAATACTTCCAACTACGAATAAATATTTCTTGAAGATATAGAATTTGGTTTATGATTTTCTTGAGAAGCTATTAACGTGTTTCAATTATTAATAATAATATACGAAATGAGTAGATAGCTACCTTTTTTCTATTACAAAGCAAATGAAGATGAAAAATAAGGAGACTTTACAGGCTCGAACGAGGATGTTGTTACTTCATGATGAGATAAGTTTGTTTGCGCCTGACGCGCGACTACCCAACATGCGTTTATTGCTGCGTGCGCAACTTGCTCAGATCGCACGATGGTTAAACGCGTACCGTCAGCTAGCGCTCCCTCGAATAATTTCAAAGCTTATATATTATGTATAGGAGCTGGTCGGTAAATGGAAAAGCGGCAATTTACACGATCAATAAAGAAGCATTTCTCATATAATTTAACAGCTTTTTTTCCTTCCATTTACTAATTTTTTTTTTTTTTTTAATAAATATTGTGGATTTTCGTTCGCTAATCGAACAATCGAAAAAATTCATTGCTTTTGTCGATTAATCTTCAAAAAAGAAATAAAAAAAAAATACTAAAATTTCTAATGCAAAACTACTCAAGGTTTTAATCCCCCTAAAAATTCGTAGAAATTTTTGTACATACGTATACGTATACCGAGATGTTTTCTTGAAACTGTACGGTCGACGGCGCACGCGTCAAATAATTCGACGTGATTGGTCGGCGAGATCGTCTCGCGACGATATTTTACCCTGTGAGGCAGGGGAGCCAACTTGCATAAAATTGGGCGAGAGCTGTCAAACTCGCGCGCTCAAAATAGCGAGTTGAGGTTATGTTATTTATTTTAGTTCATCGTGAATTATGAAAGAAACATAGCATCAACCAGCAGTTTGTAATAACGAGGTTGATATCGGAAGATAATTAAATTAATGCAATAATAGATTTCTTGAAAAAACTAAAATCATTTGTTAGAAATAATTAGCTGAGAATTATTTATAGAAAGAAAAAATCTAAAATTAAATCCTGCGTCATTATCGAGTGGCGGTCTGGATAAACCTAGGCAGGTTGATAAAAGAAAACGTTTATTGTAAAAAGATTCTTTATTCACCTGAGATAAAAAATAAATTAATTGTTGAAACCCAGTCGAAAGTAGCTCCGGAGTACATTCGTCGTCACAGTGCAGTGCTTCGAAAAGCCAGTAATCAGTGTCGATAAACATGAAATGAGAAAGAAAATTACTTTAGTAACAAGGAATCAAAGAAATTATTCAGTATAAAGATGAACGCCATACTCACTTTACCACTCTTAAGTAGAGACGCTACTAAAACTTTGACAAAAGTGATTTTTTCGTTTTCAAAATTATTAATAAAAATATCATCAAAAATTCAGTTCTACAAAAGTTGAAGTACGTTAACATGTATCTAGAAAAAAAAAATTAAGATTCTGCGATGAAAGTGTATGCGCAGGGAACCTTTCGCAGAAAATTCCCTGCGCATGGCTATTAAAAATTCCTTACGCATAACCTTTCATCGCAGAACCCTAATTTTTTTTCTCAAGATACATGCTAACATACTTTAACTTTTGTAGTAATGAATTTTCAATTACATTTTATTTAGTAATTTCAAAAATGAAGAAATCGTTTTTGTCAAAATTTTAGTAACGTCTCCCTAACGCCTGAAAGTTCGTAAATCTCTATTGAGTTTATTCCTGGGTTTCATGTTTGCACTGTTTTAATCAAATAAAATCTCACTCTCATATCAAAAATAGAAACTGAAATACAGGAGTTATCCAGCGGCACAAGTTGAAAATCAAGAATTTCATGATGGTCTCTTCGCCTCTTCGTTTTTATTTTTCATTTTCAGAACTCATAAAACTTAATTTACCTCTGACATTATGAGAAAGCCAGAAATGTATTTTGAAGATACATTTCACGCATTGATTTGGAAAAAGCCATTATGAGAAAGACCTAGACCGTAGAAAAACCTACGACCCAAGATCTACGACTTCAGTCATCAGCCGACAAAAGTAGTGATGGTCGCTGCATGTCATGAAACTGAATAGGAGGTTTCGATGAATGGCAAAGGTGCGATGACATTGGGCGTTGCAGACGTATTCTAGGAGTAGCCAACTAATCAGCAGTCATTTATCAATATTTCCTGTAGATCGAAAAAATTTTGGTTGTTATTTATTGATTCATTTGTTTATTTAAGTACAGGTACAGGTGTTATTTTGATTAAAATGATTGGATAAACTGGTTTCACCTACCTGCTTTATTTTCACTGAGTACCCATCATTCAAACAAAAAGTTTTCAATCTTGGTTAAATAAAACGAATTCTCGAAAAAGCCGATACATTGCATCGAAGCAAGGCAGTATTGCGAATAAATTTCAACAATTCCCTCTAAAATCGAGTTTCAAACTCAACACTGAAAGCTTTCCAAGCATTTTCGAATCACGACTTCAATTATTCGAGATTCTAACCTCAAAAATCCAAATCAACCGCTTGGCCGCCAAAACAGAGTTTGACAGCTAAAACTCAGGATGGCTAGCCTGCATGAGCAGACGCCGAAACTCGCGCGTGCGCTGTCGACCATACAGTTTCAAGAAAACATCTCGGTATACCTATATTATGATATGTGGCGGGAACGATAAAATTCGTTAAATGAATTGATACATTTATCTTTATTTTCATAATTCTTTCTTCTTTTTTGGGAAATATATAAAATTCAATTTACCCATATATTATTATATCTATACATATAATCCAATCGTTTTAACACGTAGAATTATACATAAGATATTAATATATGTATATAATCAAGCTAGGTAATTATATATATAACATTTCATATTTAAGTTCAACATATTTAAATTCAATAATAATAATAATAGTAGTAGCAATAATAATAATAATAATAATAAATCTCTTTTTTTTCTCTAATTTTCTTCGTTTTCGCATCGATTGTATGTTTAAGTATAAAGTGAAACGTAAATATGAATCTCTTTTTTCTTTCTTTTTTTTTTATTAATAAATAATTGATTTGTATTATAGGCCAATTTTTTGAAAAATATTATCAACATTCAATAATATAATTATAAATACGAATGATTCAATTTGTATATATATATATATTAATAAATGACAATAATAATTGTTGTAAATTTTCGTTTTTTTTTTTAATATTTTTTTTTCAACTTTTTAGACGATATTTTCGATTCAATTTCTTTCGAAAATATTCATATTCAATATCGTTACACATGGATAAATTTTTAAATTTTCAAATTTTCATTTATTTATTTATTTTTTAATTTTTTTTTTTTCTTTCACGGACCAGCCATGCTATATATGCGATGATAAAATGTAATTTATATACCGATACGATTATTAGAATATTATACACATATCTTTATATATGTATACAAATATTATATATTAGATATATAATACCTATTATAATTTTTAATGAACACAACGATCAAAATTCTTATATTATATATCGCATATATTATATATATGTTAAATCTGTATATAAAGTGTGTAGTAATTGTACATATATAATTGCTAATCAAGTAAAATTCATTTCTATATATGAAAGACGTTCATATAAATTTTTTTTTATTAGAAAACAAAACCGACAGAAGTAAAAAAAAAAAAAAAAAAAAAAGAAATCAAAAAATAACAACAATTTTGAAAACCGTCGAATTGTAAAATTCAACGAACAAATTTAAACTATCGAATTATATTTTTTGCGGACAATTGATAAAATATATAATATATATATATAATAATGATTTATAGAATTTAACAATCAATAAACGAACAATTTTATTTTTTTTTTCTCTTTCTCCATTTCTTATAGGATAAACATATACTATAAACGTATGTGCGTATAACTACTAATAGTAATATATATATATATATATATTTTATAGTAAATGCGATTCGTGAATGAAAGACGTGGTGAAACTAATTTTTTTTTTCTTTCTTTTTTTCTTTCTTTCGTTTTTCAAGTAATATTTCAAGACGGAATCGATTAGATCGGTTATAGTCGCTTATGGCAGTATAATACATAATCCAATGAAAATCCTTCTCCGTAATTATCAGACGTTTAACTATAATCAATTAATCAATTAATTAAAAAATAATAAGTCACGGGTATAAGTAGTTGAATATAGGTGGGTATACAAATATGTTTAGTTTAAACACATTGATATTGGATTATTGATACGATAATGATAATACTATAAATTTTACAAATAAGTTGGTTCATCATTTTTTTTTTTTTTCTGTTTTTTTTATGTTTTTGTATTTTGTGTTTTTTTTTTTATTCTTAACTCTCATATTTTTGCTCTTCCTTAGTTTCACGTGAAAATAACAAAAACTCGAATAATAATCATTAATTAATAACATAAGATAACGCATTATTACATACATAGATACGTAAAACAAAACCTCTAATATAGAGAATACTTGGCGATATAAATATACAATACATATATTATTACATGTAGTATGAGAAAAAAAAAATTAAAAAAGAAACAAAATAAATAAAAAAAAAAAAAAGCGTTACCAATAATCTGACTAAATGATATATAATATATTAACTGGCAACGGATATACACATACCCATACCTGTATAGGTATCCTATAAACCGTCAGTCGAAGCACGGAATTGATGCAGTCTCTACTAATTTAAAAAAAAAAATTGTAAGAAAAAACGAAAAAAAATTATAGTATCCAATTTTCGCTTTAAAAAAGCAAAAAAAAAAATTTTTTTTTTCGCAGCCCGTATTTAGTCCATCTTCAAATATTGGGGGGTGAATTTATTATCAATATGGACATATAGGAATAAATTTCAGTTCTCAGAACGAATATTATATATAGCGTTATAAATTTTGGACAAATATTTTTTTTCATTTCTTGATCTGTTTTTTTTTTTTTCATTTTTCAATTTTCAGTTGATGTAAAAAAAAAAAAATTGCACAAATTTCAGTCAAAAACACAGGCGAGTACTCGCACTAAACAATCACCGATACTAGCGCAAGCTCGTTGACTCTGACTCGCACATTCCCTCTTACGATTTTTACGGTTCTCCTCGCGTTCCCTTTTACCACATTTATTCTTTTTCTGCTTACGATCGGATCCTGAAAGTACGGATCCTCTCGGGTTTGTGGATAGCCTCGATAATGGACCTACGGTGCCGTCTTGTTGCTGAACCAGAAAAAAAAACAAAAAAATCGAAAGTTAGAAATGATATAATATGCAGAAAAAATTATTAAATTTGATTATTCTCTATTTTTGGTTTTTTTAAATTAATTTTTCACATCAAATCACGTTTTTTTTTCAGTATTTTTGGTGACGTGAATCTGCGATTTTTTTAACAGAACACCATTTTTCTATTTTTTTTTTTATTGTTTTCAACCGATTTTTAATGAATAATAAAAATCACCTGTTGTTGTTGCCGATCGTGATGATGGCCCAATATCTTCGATACAATAAAAGCCGATTCTTTACTGCTAAGAATCCCACTGGCCATTGGACCCTCGATGAATTCCTTGTCAGTCATTAGGGAAAATCTTACGCTGAACCAGACATCGTCATCTAAAGAAGCTCGTTTATTGCAAGGGGTTGGTTCCATCCCGTGTCTTCGGCACTCCGAAGCTGACCACCGATCCAAAGCGGTAAAAAGAACCCCTTCTTCTCTCAAATTCAGGGTGTCACGACTAGCGATCTCAGCGACTTCTTCACGGGCTAATTCCTCGAACCTTTCTTGACGTAAAACCGTTATTGGGTCGGAATCTATCAACGTCATGCACGACGTCAGGAGGGAGGCGCAAGCCACAGCTGAAATAGCCAAGGAATTAAAATTAGAATTTATTTTACGGAGATTTTTGGATCTTGAAACTCGAAAATCGGTTGCCGATTTTTCACTCTACCCCCAAAAAAATACAGAAAAATAAATAAATAAAATCATTCGAGGATTGAATATGGGCTAGACACGATTTTCTCCCTTGAGCTTCGAAAATCGGTTACAGATTTCCCAAAACTGTCATCACAAAAAAAAAATTAAAAGGTGTCCAGGCCTCATAAATCGGTAACTAAATTTTGAGACTAATTTATTGCTTCAGTTCGAATGCTAAAAAGTTCTGGAAAAAATTGTAAAAAAGAAATTTTGCTCCAAGGTTTAAAATTGCTTACCGATTTCTCCGGCCTCGTCGCCGGGAGCTGGAGGTGCCGAAGGAGTTTCCGGTTTTGTTAAAGAAGATGGCATATTTCCTGCGTAAAGAGTCAGTCCTTGAAGTACTTTGAGCACATTAGCAGATGTCAAATTAGCTTCTAGATATTTAACAGCTAGTCTTGCTAACTGGAGGCACAGATACTGATGAGCAACGTCTAGCGTAGCACGGGCTGTGCCTACCGATTGAAAATTTACTGGCTCGTCGTTGAGGTACCTAAAATTGCAAAAAAAAATAATATTAATAATAATTTTTTGAATCCATGAGCATAAAGTATTACAAAAAAAAAAAAAAATGGAAGTTTTCTTAGTTTTTCGATATTTTATTTGATAAAGAATTATCAGATGTGAGAATTAAATCATCCTTAGGAGAAAGAAGATCAGAAAAATTATTCAAAATTTGTACAAAGTAGAAAAAATTAAGCTAAAGGGTCCCAAATTTATTATTTTTTAATCGTACCACAGCAGCAGCAGGTTATTTCATTCCTGACGATACTTCGATCGAAAGTTACAGACAGAACCGTGACTAATGAGATAATCCAAAGATATGAAATGACGCCCAAGATACCGATCAGAAAATCGGCCATATTATATACCGATCGAAATTATACGCAGGATCAGAATTCAAAAATTTCTTTTAGTCCCGAATTGTGGATGAATATTGCAAAATTTTGAATGAGACAAACATCACATCGTTAACAAAACGAACAACGATCATGTCAAAAGAAAATCGGTACCAAAAATATAACCGGAATGAAATTTGCCACAGTTACAAACAAGCGTCTTTTTTCATTGTTTTTTCTTCTGCCATAAAAATTTCTTGACTGAAAAATCTCACCTCAGAAGATGGTCGAAAGCTCTCTTTTCCACGTGCTCAAGACGGACAGTTGGAGGAGGGGTGCTCGGTGGAGGAGCCAAGGGTCCGACCAGCATGGCCCTAAACCACTCAGATCTTTCAGCCAGTCTTTGACGTTCGACGCAATAACGCCATGTGTCTCTCTGCGGACCAACCTGCAAGAAAAGAAAGGCAGAAGAATATGAGTAAACGGGAAACGAGGTAAAAGTGCGAAGTAAATTAATCGGCTGGTGTGACACAAAAAAAAAAAGAGAGAAAAGGGGCGCAAGATCGGTACGTAGAAATTTTCACTAATCACCTCCAGCATTACCAGATTGTCCTGTTCATTACCAGCCATCAATTCTTCGGCCGAAATGAGCGGGTCCTCAGCCATCGTTTCAGATTTTTTTGAAATATCTTTAGGCAGTTGAAGGAAGAGGGAATGCGACTTTTCGCCCGTCCTCCTCTGCCGCAAACCCTCCCTCAATTTTTCTCTCGATCTTTCCGGCTTACCCCAAGTACATTGCAGTCCGTTGTCTCCTGAAAAATAGCAAAAGAGTCCAAAATGAAGGTATCATTTTTTTTTTTTTTTTGCAAAAATTTCGGCCATTCTTTAATCCCCCATCTTTAATCCAATAATAAATCGGCAATGCCGATTAAACGCGGCCAATGTTTGCTTGAGCTAATTAAATATTACTCATCGTAGTTTCGAGTTATTTTAGATTATGTAAGACGAGTATGTAGTTATCGGTCACGTATCTATGTATGCAGGTACGTATACGATTCAATAAATCGGTTTATCAATAAATCAATAGTTTCTTTTCCTTTTTCTATCCGAAGGGATTTTATTTGCCATTGCAGATATTGTAGAAGATCCATAACACATGAATCGCGGTGTAAAAATCGACTAATTATAACAGACGGAAAAGTAATTCAATTCATCGATCATAATCGATTAAAGAAACTTTCAAAAACACGTATAGTGTGTGCAGGTACGATTTTCTCAATCCGCGATTTACCTGCACGCGGAATCAAGACAATGATCGAACGATCGCTCGCCTTTGTACATAAAGATACTCATTTATGTATACAGGGTGGCTATTTTGACGTTCCCTAGACCGATATTTCAAAAACCAATCACGATACGAAAAAATACTTCGGATGAAAGTTGTAGGTTATTGAGGGAGAAAGGAAGTGGTATAGTAATATTTATAGTAGGTAGCGACGCCAAGGCCAGGGGAAGGTCAACTTAGTTGTTTTAAATAGAAACCTATATTTTTTATTACGTGATTTTGTTCTGCTTAGAAAATCAAACGTTTTTTGTATAAAACATTATTTTGTGAGACATCAATTTTTCATGATATTCTGCTGAACAACTAGAGATTTCTGAACTTTTGAGAACGTTTCACCTCTAAACTATCAAGTTTGGAGAAAAATTTCAAGATACAAAAAGTGCGTAATTTCATCCAAAGATTCTTGGACAATAATTTCAGAATTTTTTAAAGCAATTTTTGATTTTTTTTTTTACGCAATTGAAGAAGCTGCGATAAAAAATTATTGGAAAAAACTCTGCAATTATCCTTCAAGAATCTTTGCATGAAATTACGCACTTTTTGTCTCTTGCCATTTTTCTCCAAACTCGATAGTTTAGAGGTGAAATGTTTTTAAAAGGTCAGAAATCTCTGGTTGTTCAGCTGAATATCATACAAAATTGATTTCTCACAAAAAAATGTTTCACACAAAAATCGTTTAATTTTTTGAGTAAAACAAAATTAGTTAGTAAAAAATATAGGTCTCCCTTTAAAAAAACAAAGTTGACCTTCCCCTGGCCTTGGCATCTCCACCTACTCCAAAAATTACTGCACCATGTTTTTTTCCTCTTGATATCCTACAAGTTTCATCCGAAATATTTTTTCGTATCGTGATTAGTTTTCGAGATTTCGGCCTGGGGAACTTCGAAAAAGCCACCCTGTATACATTGAAATTAGGATCGCGATTTAACGAATCAATTTCATTAATTAATCCTTCTGACCGCCAAAAACGATGAAAATAAAAGAAATAAAAAAATTAAAGAGACTGTTTTTCGCATTGTAACAGAATTTCGATTTTCATCTATTAATCAGTTTTCAAAAATTGTTCGCACGTACCGGTTTCAACACCTTCAGTAGTCACGACAGTCATTTTAAGTATTTTGAGTTTGAAAAAACAATTTTATCAAAAAAAAAAAAAAACAAGTGTAAAAAATTTAAGAAATTATTTCTATTATTTTCACTTTTTAAAATCGTCGATTTTAACGATTTTGAAAAATCGTCTCCGGCTCACATCTGATCGGTAAAAACATTTTTCATCAAAACTACATAACTTAATTATTCGTAACTTTATTTTATTTATTCATCACTGAAATTAGATAACTCCTCCGATCGTTCTTTCTTTTTTATCTTTACATTCCGTTTTTGCATAAAAAAAAAAAAAAACAATTTTCTACTATTAATTCGAGGACCGATCGAAGAGCTCCGTCAGGTTAACCAGCTCCGGAGTCGAAATTCGGCGAGTGACTAAACCCCCGAGTATCGCAATCGATCGACGAACCGGAGTCGCTATATATACTATACCATATACGTATATAGATATAAAATTTATTTAGCTAGCCTGGGATCTCTGATAATTTTCTTTTTCTTTTTTCTTTTTACTCTAGTTATCAACGAGACCGTTTATATCGCATGGCTTCGCGTTATGTTTATCAACATTTCGATACCGGATGGCCCGCCCAACCATATAGGACGATATTAATTATATGCACTCTCTACGTCTCTAGCTTGTATGTATATACGTATATATGCAGACGTGGGAAAAATTCTTTCGCTCATCACCCTGCAGCTAACGATATGCAAATAATAAGAAAAAATAAATAAATAATAATAATAATAATAATAATAATAATAATAATAATATCAACAGGAAGAAGAAGAAGATCAAGAGGAAGATGAAGAGGAATATAAACAAACTTTATCAACTCACATACTGCAATTACTACTTACACAATCGGACAAATACACACGGAGACAAGATGACTAGTATATTTAATAACAAACTTTAATTATTATCTGCCGCGAGCTGTGAGTACATGGTATATATGATAATAATTATTATTCGCATATGTAATTGCGTTGCGGGAATGAAGAAAGAAAGAAAAAAAAAAGAAGAAAAATCTGGCTTTAGTCGAATTCTTCTTCTTCTACTTCTTCTTCTTCTTTTGCTTTTAATTTCTCGTATACCACTGATTCCAAAAAGGAAGCGATGCAGCGATACTACCATTTTGTTTTTTATTTTTTATATTTGCTCTTATTTCGATTTTTATTATTTTTGATAACAGCTCTACTGCAGGGGGATGAATCTTCCGGAAACTGAGTATCGGAGTTCGAAGATGATTATATACTGAGTCAAATTCTCGTCCAACGATCAATATATATATATATATATACATATGTATAAGGAATATAATATAGATATAATATGTACGATGTTTGTATGTACATAATTCTTAATTATCTGCAAGGTGGCAAAAGAAAAAGAAAACGAAAAAAAAAACATAATAATAATAATAACAATGATAATGTAACAAACGTGTTAAACGAATCTTCGAATCAATGAGAGACACTATAATTACCTATATATATACCTAGATATGTTCATTTTCGAGACGGTTATAACTTATAACGAAGTAGGTGATAATTATTATTTCGCGTTTTAAAACCGCAGATATTACCTATATACAGAAATAGTATGTACCTATATATTTAAAGAAATTCAAATATGGTTATCTATAGGTACTCTTCGAAAAAGTAGTTTTTTTTTCAGTTTTTCTTCTTCTTTTTTTTTCTTCTTTTTTCAACGACAG
This sequence comes from Macrophya alboannulata, assembly GCA_949628255.1. Classification (NCBI taxonomy): domain Eukaryota; kingdom Metazoa; phylum Arthropoda; class Insecta; order Hymenoptera; family Tenthredinidae; genus Macrophya; species Macrophya alboannulata. The sequence continues at coordinate 4,056,219 of OX451213.1, forward strand.
TGCAGATTGGTTAGCTGACTTAATAGACACGAGTGAATGTATATATAGTAGCTTTGGAAATCACGGTTCAATTATAAAGAAAATAATTATCATCCGAAATTTTCATTTACGTCTTTTTACAATTTTTTCCTCGAACGAATTTCTTTTATTTGCTTATTTATTTATCCTATTTTTTTTTGCTTTCTGTTCTTTGTTGCTTATGCGATTCTATCCGCTTTGTAAAACAAACTCAAAATGAATTCAAAATAATAATAATAAAAACAAAAAAAAAAAAAAAATTAAAAAAAATGATAAAGTGGCGATTGCCAGGCAGCCTCTGTCTTATAAAATCGTAAATTTTTATTGTCTTGTATAATAAAAATTCGAGTGGTGATAGTATAATAATTACCCATACCAATCTGTCGCAGAGATTCAAGCGATAATTATTTTTTTTTCGTCTTTTTTTTTTGTTTCTTTTATTTTGCGCAATTTTAATTAGGTTCAAAGTAATAATCATTATATCAGTGTGACGGGATGACAGATATATATATCACGATCATCGTCATATAATTTACTAAAATTGCAAAAAATTTTTGCTGTTATTTCAAATTTATAGACAGAGGGAAAAAATTCGGGATATTATGAATTTTACCGATTTTCAGAGAAAATTCGTTAGAATCGATGGACAAGAAAAAATGAAAAAATCACAGATCATACATAAGATTGTTTTATTATTTACTATGTATACCACAATTATAATTATGGCTTAAGGTTCATCTACCCACAAGCAATATACACGTATGTATCTGAAAATAGAATCTTCGTCGGTTGGTTGGTTGGTTGGTTAGTTGGCGATATAATAACCATTAGTCTAGGATCGTGCCAAAGATGGAAACATGGGTTCAGTTTCTCCTATATGTATACATATACAAAATATAGTATATAAAAAGTTATTTTTAACTACAAGACTGTGTCAAAGCATGTTTAATATTAGTACACAAAATCTAGGTATATGGGGTGTTCCACCCCGTTCCGAACGGTCGAAAATTTGACCGATCCCAAAAAAATCATAATTTTGTCTTATTACACAATATATATATATCGAAATAACTTATGTGAATTTTTTCAAAATTTTCAGATCCAATTTTTCGATTTCTTCCAAATCCTAACTTTTTTCTACGAATCTCCGTATCTCAAAAGGACAAGATCATACAAGGAAATTTATACGATAAAAAAGTTGCAGTTTCGAATCAACTTTCCGAAAAATTTTTTTGGGGAATTTCCCGAATCCCAAAAATACCGATTTTTATCAAAAATACGCAGAAATATTTTTTTCAACCAATATGTCACTTTTGATTTGCCTAAAAAATTTACAGAAAATACTCTCAAGTGTTTACAGCAACCATATATTTTTTTTAAAATGGTTGTCTCAATCGTTTGGAAGCTATATTTATTATATGCTTAAGATGCTTTATTAATTCTTTGTTTTTTCGAAAAAAAAAAAAAAAAATATAGCTTCCAAACGATTGAGCCAACCATCTTAAAAAAAATATATGGTTGCTGTAAACACTTGAGAGTATTTTCTGTGAATTTTTGAGGCAAATCAAGAGTGACGTATTGGTTGAAAAAAAATATTTTTGTGTATTTTCGATAAAAATTGGTATTTTTGGGATTCGAGAAATTCCCAAAAAATTTTTTTCGGAAAGTTGATTCGAAACTGCAACTTTTTTGTCTGATAAATTTTTTTGTACGATCTTATACTTTTGAAATACGGAGATTCGTAGAAAAAAGTTGGAATTCTAAAAAACTCGAAATATTGGATACAAAAATTCAGAAGAAATTCACATAAATTCCTTCGATATATTTGTGTAATAAGACAAAATTATGATTTTTTGGGGTGGAACACCTCATACATGTACTATATAATTTTTTGGTATATAAGCAGGGCAAATAATTAGAGAAAAAACAATATACAAAAAATACAAAACATATCAATAAATTAGAGGGAAAAAAGAAGAAAATTCAAAGAAATAAAAAATTTTTTTTTCCTCTCAAATTTACTCAAACGTATAGAGGTCAGTGAAATCTGGCGTAAGACTTGCATTCTGTATGTATACTTATAGGTACATAGTATATCTATATGTACATACATACGTATTGAAGTTATCGCGATGATCCACCTTCCATATGTGTATATAATAATATTATACGTATAGGTACGGGTATTAGCTAATTATTAGAAAATAACTAATTTTAATAAAGACAAGGCTGTACCATATATATTTTTTTCCCCTTTTATTTTCAGATGTACCTATCTATGTACCTATCTTCTCTATGTATAGATGATTATCCATACATGTATGCAGTGATATCGGATTTGTTAAGAATTGATTAATTAAAGTTTTCTTGCCAAACCGGAAACTCTCAGCAACTGTATATCATATCCGCTTTCCTCATTTCTATGATAAGCCTCGTCAATATCGCTGCATTATAGTATTTCCTTTTTTCTGTTTTCGTTTTTCCTATTTCACTTATTTTGATATTCGATAATTCAGTTATTCCGTATCTTCCTTTTTTTTTTCTCTTTGGATACCAAAAATTTTCTCAAATTTGCAAATAAAAAAACGCGTTGAAAAAAAAAAAAAATTGATTAGCTGATATTTCGTCGATGAGTTTATAAATAATTTCTTTGATTTTTTCTTGTTACATGATGCACTATTTTTTTTTTTTTTTTTGTTCTAGCGATTACGTATTTTCAGTAATTACACTTTTTTGTACTTTTTCAGCTGTTGCAAAAAAAATTGCACTTGTACAGATATCGTATCAAAGTTTTATATGGAGCAAAATGTATATACCTGAACTATACGTATATATATGGGGCATTCCACGTCAACTCGACCTGGTTTTTACCCTTGACCTCTCGGATTGGGCCCGCGATTTTTTGTATGGTTGTTCTCACTTTGAAAGGCACTCAGTTTTTATTTCAGATTTTTTCAAATCGATTTGAATTTTCTACAATTTTTGAAAACGATCATATTGATCGACACATTTTAAAAATCTGAAAAAATTCTGAAAAATCGTGTGTCAGATATCAAAATTTTGAAGCCTAGAGCCGGAGTGGGGAGATTTTTCCTTCTTATTGTTTTCAAGCTTTTTCTGAAAAAAAAACAATAAAAAAATTAGACGCGGGAGTATTTTTACTATGGATGGTCGCTGAAACATTTTCATATGTTACACGGGATTATTGAAAATTTTTCCAGATTTTTCCCAAGAGATTTTTTCGGAAAAATAAAAAAAAAAATAAAAATTTGCGGAGAATCTGAAAAAATTTTAAAAAATCCGGTGTAACATACGAAAATGTTTCAGCGACCATCCATAGTAAAATAACTCCCGTTTCTAATTTTTTATGGTTTTTTTGTTGGAAAAAGCTTGAAAACGGTAAGAAGGAAAAATCTCCCCACTCCGGCTCTAAGCTTAAAAATTTTGATACCTGACACACGATTTTTCAGAATTTTTTCAGATTTTTAAAATGTGTCGATCAATATGATCGTTTTCAAAAATTGTTGAAAATTCAAATCGATTTGAAAAAATCTGAAATAAAAACTGAGTGCCTTTCAAAGTGAGAACAATCATACAAAAAATCGCGGGCCCAATCCAAGAGGTCAAGGGTAAAAACCAGGTCGAGTTGACGTGGAATGCCCCATATATATAAATATATCGACTTTTATATCGCATGAAAGAACTTGGGCAATGTATTTTACCTACTTTTACACCAATTCGTAGATAATAGATTACGAAATGAAATTATTGCACAAAGTGTTCAATTAGTATTTATAACCATATATACAAATATACGTAGGTACGATATAAATCTGTGTAATTAAATAAAAATAGTATAAGATACATATAATGTACAGGTGAATGGATTGATGAAAAAAAAAAAAAAAAAAAACAAAGAAAAATTTATCGATTGATTTTTTGACTATCATTATATTGCTTTAGCAATTTTGCAGATTTTATTATATCTATAATATACTTATCTAACTATAACCTTCTTGCAATTTTACCAAAATTCTAACACCTATTTTTTCTCGAGCTGATTACACCTACAGTAGATGAGCTCTAAATACCGAAGGATAAACGTCATCGCCCTTGTATTAAAGTACACCGCGTATAGAAACAAAGATAATACTATTTTGATATAGATTCCCTTCTCTGTTTGCACACGTTATTGCATATATATACCTAGCCTGTACACACCCATATACACGTGTATATCTACAAATATACATACAAATATATAGGGAGGAAAAATAAAATAATATAACCCGAGAATTTGGCACTATACAAAAATATCCGGATCACGTTTTGAAAATTTCCAGAATGGACAAAAAAAAAAAAAGTCAGATATATCTCAATTAGAAAAAAAATTATACAAATTTTTCTTCGTCAATTTACCTCTTTTTAAATTATTCTACGATTTTTAAAAAATTTTTTTTTTGGTTGTATTAGACGATTTTGAATTTGCGATTTGGATATACTGTTTTCGTTCCTTTTTTTTTGTTTTCTTTCTTTTCTTTGTTTTTTTAACGCTTATAAATTGTATAGTTTTCTGGAAAAATTAATTCAAAATCAGCTCATGTCCGAAAAAAACAGCGTTTGGCGAATTTAATAGGAATATAACTGAAGCTCTTATAATTTTGTCAGCTCTTTTCATATACCGTGAGCGCCAGGTGAAACGGGTCAGTGAAACGACGATGGCGCTAGCTTACTTGAGATTTAAAGGGAGAGCCAATACACTAAGAATATCCCTAGTTCCATATTTAATGGCGTTCGACGTCTACGCTTCGAGAGGCCTAGGGATATTTTCGCGATGGAAGTTAGTTCCCCTTATAAATTTCAAGAATGCTAGTGCCATCGTCGTTTCACTGACCCGTTTCACCTGGCGCTCACGGTATTTGCGACAATTTTTTTTTTTTCATCGAGATCGAAAATTTGGAATTAAGAATTATATAAAAAAAAAAAACAAATAAAGAAAAGAAAAAAAAAATTTATCGACGACACAGTGAATCGAAAAAGCTGATTTTTTTAGGAACAATTATAAATTTGAAGAATCTTATTAAATACAGAAGCCTCGAGTCTCAAAAAATTTTGTTCGATGGTTTTTTTTCTTCTAATTATACCTCTCAAAAAAAAAAAAAAAAAGAAAACGAAAAATGATTTTATTCATGATTTGATTAGATTCATATTAACAAGACGATAAAAATCTTCAAACAGTATATCCAATAGTATAGAAGTTTATAGATACAGCTATTATACCCAATATAAATATATAAAAATAAAAGCAATTGTAGTACATATAGTATATAGTTTTTACTCCTGCGATCGGATAGAAAAACGGTTCGTCATTAAACGGTACATAGATAATATAGTATCGTTTATATAACTATTCGATAAACCGGCAAATTTCTTACAAATATTTCTTTAGTTTCGGGGTAAATCGAGCAGATCGATATATATCAATTAATAACAATTACTATAGCCTATATAATACAGTACGATACGTATACATATATGTGCGCGAGACATTATATACTCGTGACGAATTTTTTACCTCAATTCAAGTAAAAAGGCAAAAAATAAAAAAAAAAAAAAAAAAAAAAAAAAAAAAAAAAAGAAGAAAGATTGTAAATATATATATAAAAAAATTAAAAAAAATCGAGGTAAAAGGATATATATATAGGTGTATATTGTTTACCAGAAAGGACAGTAATTGACTTTACACATTCGTGTACACACTTTTACATATACATATACATATATTTATATATTTATATATACATTATAGATATGTACGTGCTGCGACATAATATCGCTATATAACTCTTTAAAAAGACCACGTAGTAATAATATGAATATATATATATATACGAATATATCTACGTATGGATGTATCGTGTAAGTGTACCGAGAGAATACATTGCGCAATTGCCCCAAGTTATGACTACGAGTAGGGAACTACCTACATATATACATAAATCTGTGTATATAGTATATATAAGTTAGGTGTACAAGAAACGGGCGTGAAAATTGATTTTAATGTGATAATAAACAAAGTCTTTTCTTATAAACGTAAATTCTATAGTATCCCACCTCGATCACGACTATGTACTAAAAATTATCCGTAAAAAAAAAAGAAAAAAAAAAAAAAAAAACTATTGAATGACCAATTTCGCGAAAACAAACATTATTCTTAACCCCCCCCCCTCCCCCCCCTCTGAAAAAAAACAATAAAAAAGAGAAAAAAAAAAGGAATTCGAGCTTGTGATTTTTTTTTTCGTTTTTATAAAAATCGTTCGACGTCGTTTTCAATTTTTTTCTCGGCATAAGATTGTAGGAAATTTTCGAATGACGATGGTAAAAAAAAAAAAAATGAGATAGGTATTTCATTTACAAAAAAAAAAAAAGAAAAAATTCCAAAAATCTCTGAGGAGCGTTTATACCTCTGCAGGTACTTAAGCTTCTGACTAAATTCTCGTTTATACCTATATATGAACACCGTGGATTGTAAACCGTAATTTTATTGGATCAACATTATATCCTAGGTGTACTCGTATTAGTCTGTTTCGGAGCCTCCGTGCCGGCCCGGCTATTACCCGCGGTAATAAACGGATTAAAAAATTGTAAAAGGATTTTGGTTAGCGGTCTATATATATATACGTATATATGTACCTGCAGTTATACACCCCGGATGGTTTAGATTTACGCAATTTAAACCCACGCTCGGGTTTATAATTTAATAAAAAAAAAAAATAAAAAAAAACTAAAGAAAGAAAGAATTAAAAAAATAAATAAAAATTCAGAAGTTTGAGCGGTAGCTTCGGTTATTATTTCATTTTATGTTACGTACCTACCTTATAAAATTGTATAACGAAGTAAACTAACAGACTACTTAGGCGTGGCGACTGAATTAATTATATACGCTTTAAGTTCTTTTCACAAATTTTTACCTTTTCGATTTTGTATTATTATTATTATTATTATTTTTTTGTTTTTTTACTAATTATTCTTCATTTTTTGAGCAATTCATTTTGATAAATATCTCACGATCATTTCCTCACGTACCTACCTACCCCGCATCAATCGTTGTAAATGATTAAGTGTCAAAGTCAGTGTGTCTAGGTCTTTAAACCCGCATTCATTGCATGTATGACATCCTATCGACGCGCGTCGGTGTCTATACATATATTTTAATTAAATCCAAACGATATACGTGCATATTTGTGTCGTTTATCAAAACGAGCGATTCCGCGTCGTTTGTGATCCTGCACTCGAACTTTTGAATATATCTGATGTTGATTATAATTTCATTCAAATATAAACCTCGCAATTCTCAGTGAATTTTTCTATATATCGATCGTTTCGAGTGGCGGCTGCAGCGTTTTGTGACTTGTACCCCGATTTTAACGTATATCGCAGTTCTTTTGGAGATTTTCGATTCATTTTGCGAAATTAATTAAATGGATTGAAAAAAATTTATTCAAATCTCATAGGTATTTGGATTTTTTTGTTTTTTTACTTCCCGCTATGAAAATTGGAAATTTTCAACAAAAAAAGGAAGTTATTGGTTTCGGTCCGATTTTCGAAAATCGAGTTTTCACCAGATCTCGACGTTTTGGGATCCTAGGAAGCTATTCTGATTATTTTTCGATTGACGTCAGTATGTGTATGTGTGAACAAATTATTTTCGTACGATATCTTTAGAACGAATCGACCGATTGGAATGGTTCTTGCAGCGATCGAAAGGGTTTATCAAGACTTAGATCTGATTAGATTTTGGAGTCGATCGGTCGAGTAGATTCAAAGTTATTCGAAGAATAAAAATTAAAAAACAAATTTTTTCACGTTTTTAGCGCATAACTCCTAAACTGTTCGTGCGATTAGTCTCAAAACTTGATCAGATTTAAGTCTTGGATAGCCCTTTCGATTGCCGCAAGATTCGTCAAAATCGAACGATTAGTTTCAAAGATATTGCACGACAAAAATTTCTTTTTTTGTCGTACGATATCTTTGGCACGAATTAACCGATTTGAACGATTCTTGCGGCGATCGAAAAGGTATACCAAGACTTAAATCTAACTGAATTTTGGAGTCAATCGGTCAAGTAGTAGTTTCAAAGTTCTTCAAAGAATAAAAATTGAAAATATCATTTTTTTAACTCGAAAGGTTTGGGCGGGAAGTTTTAGGTTTGGCCCATCGTGGTCAGCCGTATTTCTTTTTTTTTTCATGAAAAAACTCATATATATGTGTATATTTGAGTCTATAGACTAATTATCACATGTAGGTATATTGTCCTTTCCCAAGGCTCTATGAATTTCGCCTATAACATATGTGTTAAAGATAGAATGTGAGTTCCACTGCACGTAAGGCTTTTATTCGATCGATCGTGTTCTTTTTTTTTTTTTTTTTTTACTTTTTTCTCTCTGTTCTTTTCTTTTTGTAATGACGTTTATGAATTACGTGATGACGTGACCGGTTGTTGCCTACTTTGAGAAAAGATTTGTCTATCGATTATTATACACAGACTATTATAACCAGCTGACTTTTATGGTACAGCTGCAGCACAAAAACTGTCCGACCTTACGCACGCAACTATGCATTATAGTAGAATGTACCTACTTTCGATTCGATTTTGAAGAAATTGTACCATATATATGAACGTGTACATATTATACATATAAGTTTCCGCGTTTTGAAGGATAATCAAAAATTGTGCAATTAAAATTGAAAAAAAAAGAAGAAAGACGATTCTACGTAGGGGAAAAAAAAAAAAAATTGTATCGGGCTCGTTGGACGGAGATAATAATTTTGATCTTTTGGTTTCAAATTGCCAAGAAAACAAAAAAACAAAAAAATCGTAAAATTCATATAGAACGAGTAATATATATATATATTTTTTTTTTTTTTATTCTATAAATGTTGTATCGATATTGTACAAAATAAATATTAAATATTGATTAGGAAATTATAACGGAAACGTGAAACGTTAAATAAATTGTAAATGTATGTTTAATGTTGAAATTGAATATAATACACATAACATTATAGCGCAATGAATTTAGCCTTGGTGTAAGAACGGACAATTTCTACTATATCTGCACTTTAACTAACTAACTAACTAACAAACAACGATTCGTGTGTACGAAAATATTAAAAGAAAACTATATAATAATGAGCTATAGTTATATTTTAAGAACCTTAATATTTCCCATATTTTCTTGTTTTTTTTTTCACTTTTTTTTTTTTCCAGTCAACCAATTCAAACGAATGAATTAATGAAAAAAAAAAAAAAAAAGATATCGATTATAGCCTCCACTGTCGATGACGAATAATTATAATTATACTGTACGAATCAGAGTTTCGGTACGACAAATCGTAATAAGAAAATAATAAAAAAAAAAAATGTGCACGTCATTATCATAAATTAGCAAGGAAAATGCATATTCTATATATGTATATATATTTACTTATAATATTCGTAATTATGTATCGGATGTTGTGTGACCGACTCAAGATATCCGTTTGTCGATGAAAAGAAATAAAGAAATATAAAAATAGCTATATACATACATTATATATGTAATTTTTTATATACCCACTCGTACCATATGTATATATGTGTATATATATAATGCCTATATATTTATTATTATATAGGCTAAAAAGTGGGCCAAATTTCGCAACAATGGGGGTAAAACAAAAGAAGATATAACGACAATACCTATAAACCACCTTGAGATCAATTTAAAATGATTAATCGGACAATATGCGGGTTACTTATAATACACATCATTTTATACGCCGTATATATGTTAATGCATATATATAGCTATACGTATATACATATACTGGGACAGGAAGTTCTGTAGATCGTTTTATTCCGTTTCTAATTCCATCTCGCTCATTAATATTAAGTTCCAATGTCTCCAGTTCCTCTCCTCTCCTCTCCTTTTTTTTTTTTTTTTTTTTTTTTTTTTTTTTTTTTTATATCTCACATGTCGATTTTTTTTTTTTTTTTTTTTTCTTAATATGAAATTCGTCATTTTTTTATATATATATATCTATTTTCGATTTTACTTATTTTTTTTTTTATATTTTTATTTTTTGAAAATTGACGAATCTTAATCTTCCATTTTCCTCCCAAAAAGAATAAAAAAATCAAAAAAAAAAAAAAACGTTAGTCACAAACTTCGCAATCTTTTTTCTTTTTTTTTTTCTTTCAAATGTGGTATAATTAATAATCAACAGCTTGCGCATTGTCATTTATTGTTATTCTTATAAGCAAACGGATGTGTATACTGTACATCGCATTTTGTGCATTGATGTAAAGAAATAATTGCCTTGAAGTATTATTTAGCGCATATGGCAGAGGGAGCATTGTTCAAAAAAAAAAAAAAATAAAAAATAAGAAAAATAAATAAAAAAAAAAAATGAATAATTCATGTATCTTGTTGCTAATTGGTGCCAAACGAAATGACTCGTTTCCACCTCCTATAGACGAAGGTTGGCTATTTTTCTTATCTAACGATTTTTTTTTTTTTTTTTTTCTTTCCTGTAGACAATTTTCAACTATTATAGGTATATATACTATACGTATAGGTATACATATATATACGAATTATTTTCATACTTCATTTATATGTATATATAGTATATAATACATGTGTATTAGAAAATAAAAATAAAAATAAAATAAAATAAAATCGAAAAAAAAAAAATTTATTGTGAAAAACACGTGATTAACGCTCTTAGCGAGTCCATCTCATTCATTCATTCGTTCATTCTGTACCGAATGGGTTATATACCTACGTAATTTAGCATATATATATGTATATATCTCTCTATATTATATTGATAATACCGCCGCCGCCGATGTACAAGACCTAGATATTAGGAGGTTAGGTTAGGTTAGGTTAGGTTAGGTTAGGTTAGGTTAGGTTAGGTTAGGTTAGGTTAGGTTAGGTTAGGTTAGGTTAGGTTAGGTTAGGTTAGGTTAGGTTAGGTGTGAACCTTTAAAGTATGCTTCGATAATTTATCGTATACAGAATTATCATTTTGCGACATGATTGATAAAGCTCTAAATACTCAAAATTCATACAACTAATTAAGTTAATAAACAAGAATTATTATGAAATTGTCAAACACACGAATTTGTGACAGATAAATGAAAAAATTGAAGACTAATTTCCTCATTACCAAATTTCGTATGTATTTGTTTTGCATATACGCAGGCATTGAGTATATACATACATGACTGTATATTTTGTACACGCAAGATCACGTATGGGGGGTTGGCGTGCGAAGCACGCAGGGGGGCTTGCCCCCCTAGTATATATATATATATATATATATATATATATATATATATATGTAGTGGGTATATAATATGTGTTAAATAATTTACAGATATTATATTGAACTGCAGCTATATAACATAAATGAAACTTTGAGGAAAAAAAAAAGTTACAAATATGTGAAACATCTCAATTAGCGATGGCGTCAGATTTTCTTATCTCATGGTATATATTATATATTATATATTACTTTACAATTTAACGTACATATGTACGTTTGTATGAATTTATATATGTATGTATATTATCTCACGACAGAAACCCATCACCGCAAAAATTTCATAGCTATACATATATCTATCTATGTATATACATACGGGGCATTCCACGTGAAATCGAACGGACAAAAAAAAATACCGTTTTACTGAATTTATTTGAAAAAAAAAAAGAGAAGAAAAGAAAAAAAATTTCATAGCTTTCAAACCAAATCTGAGCCTCATAATGAAACTTACACACGTTTTTCTACACTAACAGAGGACGAGTATCGTCTGAAATTTCGAGCAAAAACAGAAGAAAAAGAAAGTATGGTTTTCGAGAAATCTGGAAAACCATGTTTTTATTTATTTATTTTTTTTTTTTAACTTTTCAAGCGCTCATTATTTTTTTTTTGCATGTTCACCATGTCTTCAAAGTTCATTTGAAACTGAACCTTTTTTATTTGAAACTTTTTTTTTGTATGATCAGTCTTCGCGTTATGCCGATTTTCTCATATACCATATCAACTGCTAACATCTGAACCCCTTCGAATAAAAATCTACAAAAATTCGGACCATACTCTTATCAACTAAAAAAAAAACATTTCACAAAGTTTGAACCGATTCTGAGGGAGTCGGGGTTCTGGTCCGGTCGATTTCACGTGGAATGCCCCATATGTAGGTTCTTATCGTGTGATTTATCAGTTTAATTGCTAAAAAAAAAAAGACAAAAAAAAAAAATTGAACAAATATTTTTGAGGGACAGCGAAAAATTAAAATCGAAAGCCAATAATTTTGAATGATATTTCGAAGTTTTTGGACAAAAATGGTACAAAAAATTTAGAATTTTGTATAGATGATTTTTAACAATTTTTTCTGTTTTTTTTTCTACATACCTAACAATAAAATATTGAAAATTTGATTCTCGCATCTTTCGATTCTAATATTTGTTGTTTTATTTATTTATTTATATTTATTTTTATGCTATTTTTTTTTTCAAATTTTGTTTTCAAGTTCCACGTATAAGCGTATTAGATTTCCTGAGAATAACGAGCAGTCTAACGTTGTAAAGGAAAATGTTTGTTTATCTGTTAGAAATTTGCGGTCTCGTGAATGTGTAACTTCAAACCGCATCTTCGTCTTGAGATTAATTAACCGTCAACACGTTAACATCGTGTTTCAAAAATCGCCTATATAATACAACAAATACCCGATCTTGTTTACGATTTGTTACGTCCTCCTTGGAAAAGAGAAAAATCGGTAAAAGAAAAATAGAATAAAAAGAAAGAATTGGCAAATAGACGGTAAAATTCGGTAAAAAGAATTGAAAAAAAAAAGATCGGTAAAAAAGCCGGAAAAGATCGTTAAAAAGACGGAAAAATCGGTTCAAAAAATCGGTAAAGACGGGGGATAGATCGACAAAAAGACAGAAAAAAATTGGTGTAAAAAAAAACCGGCAAAAAAGGAAAGATCGGTGAAAAGGCAGAAGAAATCGGTATTAAAAAAAAAAAAAAAGAAATCGGTAAAAAAAAAAAAGAATGTATAGAAACATTAGAAAAAGAATTCTGTTTGATAAAAAAAGAATTCCTACTCACCGATCATCGTGAATTTTTTCACAAAATATTCGGCAACCATTTATTATTTGCTCAATTAACCGCAAATATTATCGAACACTGAGAAATGAAAATAATATCGGTAAAACCGTTAGATCATGAAATTTAGATGTTTTTTTTTTTTCTTCTTTTGTTATTTTTCTTCTGGCAGTTCACAACACAGTTAATCCCCGCTAATCGATTGGTCGACAGCAGAAGACGAGGATGAATTAGATCAAGAGGACGATCGTCGAAGATTTTTGAAAACCGGTTAATCTTCATCGACGAATGTTAACCGATTTAGATTATCTTTTTTTGAAATTTATTTTTCTTTATTTTATTTATGGAAAAGTTGACAAACAAAAACGAGAATCGCGGGCGATGACGATCGGAGTGATAATTATTAATCGACAAGTAAACACTTTGTTATAATAAATTAATGAGAACGTAAAGTATAGTGTCAAACCGATCGTCCCTTCGCGAAGGTTCGTTTGCGAATGCGTTCTCCAGAGCTGGCTAAGCAAACTGATATAGTTTTGTCGGTTTCAATTCGACCACGTGCTATTGTAACTGTGTGCATTGTATAAATGCGGTTTATAATGTATGTATGTACGCGTATGGTACATACATACATGTATATATTCACACGTAATTCGTGTCACGTGATACGTAAGTATAACTAGGGGAACTGGAACTGGAACTGCAGAGCTATGTATATGTATGTACGAACGTATTTATGTATGTATATACATGACGTACACAACTTTAATGACTACATACATCTATGTACAGTTGGGCAATAAAGTACGCATAGGGTCGAAATCCAGGCTTAAGCGTTTCAGTGTCTACGCTGTTGAGTAGGCCCCTCGCCCCCATGCCTGCTCATTGAGAAGGTATACGCGGCAGACTACCTGCTCGAAGTAAAGTAAGAAACACTTCCGAAATATGTATTATAAATATAATAGCGGACCGACCGGTCGTAACGCATCGATGGACTCGCTCAACAGCGTAGACACTGAACCGCTTGAGCCTAAATTTTGACCCTATGCGTACTTTATTGCCCAACTGTACATACGTGTATGTGAGTTGAAAAAAAAGAAAAAAAAAACACAAGTTATAAATTTTCTACATATATATACGTTAAAACGACAAAGGTGACGTAATCCGATATTATATTTATAATAAACGTACATATATATACGGTACAAAAAAAGGGGGAAAAAAAAATTAAAAAGCACAGTTTTCACCCGAAATTATGACTAAAAAAATTCTTGGAATGGTGAAACGGAAACGTGATATCGGTTTTATTTATTTATTTATTTATTTTTTTTTTTAAATCCGGGTTGAAGAAAATGGGTAAGAAAACGATCTAAATATTAAAGAAATTTTTACAAACCATATCGAAGAATTTTTTTTTTTTCGAAAAAACGATTTTTTTTTTTTTTTGTTTTCTTCGCATTTACAAACGAGTCTAAAAAGATCGACGAAATTTTCTTTGTTTCGTCTTGTTTCATCGATCTCGATTTTAATCAATTTTTTGATAAGAGTGCAGAGGGAAGCCGATCGACGATGATCGGTAACACATTTAATCATCAATTTCGTATGATCGTGTTGCATATAAAGTCATCGAACTTTTCTTTATATCGGGACTGAAAAGTTTCCTCGAAATTTAATTTAAATTCGAAAAATATATCTTTACATATATTTTTCGAATTTAAATAAAATCGAGGAAAAAAACAACAACAAATCGACGATCGTTACAATACATTCCATTATCGATTTTTCTATAAATTTTGTTCGAGTTTCTTCGTCATCGTACCATCTAGAAAAGTTTCCTATTATCCTATATAAAAAGTTGCGAAAAAAAAAAAAAAAAATCGGTGGAAATTTCGATCGATCGATAGATTATAAACCTGTGCAGTTATACACCATCATTTTAATCGCAATACACGATGATGATAATAATTACACCGTAGTTAATTTATAATAGTATATATATGTATAGTAATGCGGTTTGTGAATCAAACTATTCGAGGTCACAGACTCTGTACTATTTTCTAGGCCACGGGTATATATATATTTATTATACAGGATCGTTTACTATCAGCGGAAGATTTCGCGCCGATTTATGAACGTATGTATGTAATGTATATATCTATGTATGTATATGTACGTGACTGGCCACCGCGGGCTTTTCCATAGTTTTTCTTCTCTCTCTCTCTCTCTCTCTCTCTCTCTCTCTCTCTCTCTCTCTCTCTCTATCTCTTTGTCATAGCGTTGTTTTGTTTACTCTCTTTTTTTCATCTTTTTCTTCTTCTTTTACCGTATCGTTTGTTTAATGCTAAGAATGACTGGTTAGTGAGTCTGAGATGTGTGGCATCAGTAGGTAAATTTCAATGACTCTTACTATACCTGAAATTACGTATGTTTCACAGATGTTATTTTTTTTTTTTTTTTTTTCCATTTAACTTCACACAGTCCAAAGTTCAGATATTCCGCAAAAGTTTTCTTGAAATTCGTTGCCCCATTTAATTTTTTTTTTTCTTTATTATTTTTTCATTCGTACGATCTTTATACACTTTTACGGATTTACACGATGAATCGATTTCTCTGTCCATTCAGACCGATGATCGTTCTATCAAATTATACATTCCTTGTACTGCAGTTATCTACAACGATTCTCAAATCGCATTTTATGTATAATATAATGAAAGGGAATGTCTGACGTTCGAAAAAAAAAAATCAGAAAAGAAAAGAAATTATAACGCGAATGAATCAACCGAACGAAAGAATATTTCGAACAAGGAAAGAATTGTAATTTCTTTCAGTTATGAGAAAGAAAAAAAAATGTTGGAAAAAAAAATTATAAAAATAATGGAAAAAACTTATCGAACCGTTGTTCAGTATATAAGGCAGCCTTGTCGATCGGGACTATCGTACGTACATATGTACATGTATTGTACCTACTTGTCATTATTATTATAACTTACCGGAAATTAGACCGATAACGAATCGTCGTGGTCGTATTTTCTTTTATCTTTAATAATGTATATAAGTAATGTGTATGTTATATGTACTCGATACTCTAGAAAGAGCCTACTCCAAGCCTTAAATATTGAAATAAATTACTGTTAAAAAATTAGAAAATTTCGTTACACATAGAGAAATTTTTTCGATCGCGAAATTTATTCGCAATTATTAAAATTGAAAATATTTTTCTATTCTGAGTATTTTTTTCTTTTCCGTTGTATCTTTGTTTCATCGAGAAAATTCAAACAATTTTCGTTCTTTTATTCGGTTGAAATCTTTTTCGAAAGATTTTTAGCTTCGAAAATTGAATTCCTATAAAAAGGAAAACGGTTTTTATATAAGTAGGATATAAAATAATTCTTTACCGAACCAATTGAAAATAAAAAAAAATTCAAAACCAAAAAAGACGATTTTTTCCGGTACTTTTCCATCACTCCAAAAAATCGGTGTATACCGATATAGTTTGACGTTCGAAAACTAGGAGTCAAATTTTTATTCCTTTTTTTTCTCCATTGAGAATCAATCGTTTGCATATTGAACGAGATCTGGCGATTTGTTATTAACCGAGCCGAATCTTTCGTCGCCTAAAAATACAGTCCGACCTCTCAATAAGAACGCCCGCAATAAGAACGCTTCCCCAGTTTCTCGCTTGAGCACTTCCCCCACTCCGACTTCTTATTCTCCGATACTCATTGTAAAGATCGCATGTCGAAGGAAGAGAGAGAGACAGACAGAGTTAGTGAGTGCGGAGCGCGCGCCTGGTGGGGGTACTCGAATTCTAGGAAAAACTCTTCCCCTTGGGGGCTTTTCGTTCTTATTGAGAGGTCGGACTGTATATTGTCGATTATTTATATCATCACTAGCTATTTAAATGATTCACGCGAAAATGAACTTGAATGAAATGAATCATGGATTCGAATCTAAATTGTATTATTTGTTAAATCATAATCCTAAATATAGATTTCGTTTCTGAATAACTGAGGATATCACGAGACAATCTGGTTCCTGACTTCACTGCGATGGGTTAGCGTTACCGAGTCCTTCGATCCACCTTGGCTACTGTATGTTCACAGTACCGAATTTACTTATTTAAACAATAAATTTACCAGCCGTTTAGATAGGTACTATACATATCGACGGCTGAGCAGAACAACATCGTATCTCAAAATTTGATCCAACAACATCGTATCTCAAAATTTGCTTCAAGACCATCGTATCTCAAAATTTGGTTCGACAACATCGTATCTCAAAATTTGATCCAACAACATCGTATCTCAAAATTTGCTTCAAGACCATCGTATCTCAAAATTTGGTTCGACAACATCGTATCTCAAAATTTGATCCAACAACATCGTATCTCAAAATTTGCTTCAAGACCATCGTATCTCAAAATTTGGTTCAACAACATCGTATCTCTGTGTATAAGACATAGGAGATACGATGTTTTTGAACCAAATTTCGAGATACGATGTTGTTGAATGAAATTTTGAGATACGATGGTCTTGAACCAAATTTTGAGATACGATGTTGTTCTGCTCAGCCGTCGATATGTCATTTGACTTTTTTTTCTTCTTCATCAATTTGACTATTATCAAACGATCGACGATGATGATGATAGAAAAAAAAAACGAAGAATTGAGCTCGAATGTAAAAATCGGCAAGGTATCGAATTAATCAATTGTTATAATTATATTTCGCGTGAATCAGTTTCGAGTATTATTTTTAATATATACTTACGATTATTAAAAAGTTTCAGTGAATCATTTTGTACACGTTTATTCCAGTTTCGACCTGCAAGTATCAAGACTTGAAGTAAATTGTGATTTAAATTGAGTTGAGCAAAAAAGTAAAAAGAATATATATACATATACCTTAGGGCGGTCCTTGTAAACGTCATTTTTGAATTTCGATCGTTAAGCCCTCTGAAATCTTCCAAATAGTTGAAAAAAAAATTTGAATTTTTATAACTTTGGCAATAATTGATGAAAGAATTTGAAATTTGGCACCAATGTAGGTACTTATATGATGTAAAAAGGGCACATTGGAAAATTTGTTAGACAGTTATTTTCTTACTTCTAGATATGAAGAAATTTTTTTTTTTTTTTTTTCAATGTAGAGGTATGAAAATAATTAAAATTATTCGAATTATTGTTTTACGGAGCCGTTTTTTGAGATTTTTCTTGTCAATTAATTGATAACGGACAAACTATGATTTTTGGCTTAGCCAGGGATTTTTAAAGGTGTACATTTTTTCATTTTCTTCTTTTCCTTCGGATGAAAAGTGAGAGAAAAAAATTAACGTATATTTTGAAAACAATTTTGAACCAGTTTTTGATTTATTATCAATTTTTTTTTTTTGCCTTCTTCTACATTTTTTTCATTGCAGGATTTAAAGCCCGATCTATTATAACTTTGAGAACTTAAAAGGGCAACGTACTGTGACACATTCTGATTGCATCCTATGTAGTATAATACCTATATAATGTATGTATAGGTGTACATGCGTGTATTATATATGTATATACTTCGTGTAGATAACTGGACGATTTTTCCCATGAGGGAAGATATAATTCCACATCTTGATATTTGATATCGTTGCGAAACGCGATGTGTCCCTGCAGCAGCAATTCGCATTCCCTTCCTACTATTCACGCCTATACCTATATATACGCGCACAAGCAACGATTGTCATATACCATATTTTGTACTATAAACAAATACGTATATGTGGGTACAAGATTTTTTTTTCTTTTAGTAAATATGTGCAAATAGAAGAATAAATTCACTTGAAAAAAAACGAATCACATCGAAGGCCACAATTTAAAAATCTGAAAAAAATTCTGAAAAATCATGTTCCAGATATCAAAATTTTGAGGTACTGATCCAAACTGGCCCGGCGATTCCTTCTGATTTTTTTTAACATTTTTTCGATTTTTTTTTTTCTTTAGAAGAAAGAGTCAGTCCGCAATGGGCGATTGCTCGAACATTTTTATACTTACCACCGGATTTTGGAGAATTTTTTTTAGATTTTTTGGAAGAGATTTTGTGTTTCAAAATTTTTTGAAAAAAATAAAACAAAAATTTTTCGGAAAAATTTGAAAAAATTCTTAAAAATCCGGTGTTACATACAAAAATGTTTGAGCAGCCGCTCGTAGTGGACTGAAACTTTCTTCTGTAAAAAAAAAAAAAAATTGAAATTTCTTTCGACAACCTGTCGAAAAAAATAAGAATTAAGGAAACGACCTCAAATTTTTATATCTGACACATTATTTTTCAGAATTTTTGTCAGAAATTCAGTGTCCCTTATAAGGCTTAGAAGCTAGAAGAACTCATATGAAAAATTACCGAATAAAGGGGTCCAGAATCAGAGCCAGGACGAATCGGTGTGGAATGCGTTATATACATACTACGAGTATACCGTATGCCTTAAAGTGTTCAGTAAGAAAGTGCAGAGAAAAAAAAAGCTCGTGCTTGTAAGCTAACACCGAGTGCCGTCATCGGGGCTCGAGTTTTGTTATACTCATTCATTAAAATGAAAACAATAATATTTTCATCCCTTGGTCAGGGTTTAGGTATAGTGTCTTGTAAATACAGTAGAACCTGGCTATAATCAGTCACCTGTGGGACTGGGAAGTATAATCGGAACGCAAAAAAGGTCGGATTATCAGGAAAAAAATATAACAAAATATTTATTATGTACGTATAAATATAAGACAGTTATTAATAAGTCTCTTGAGCTGCGGTTGGACCAGCCGAAAACGGACTAGAGAGGTTTTACTGTATACATATTAGGGTGACCCTGCATTTTGATCGACTAGTTTTTGACTTTGAGTCTTGTATGAAAATTTGTTAGTTTTCTGCATTTGAGGAGTCCTCCCCAAATTCTAGATCAATTGAAAATTTCGCAAACGGTTAAAAATTGTATTATTCTTTTTTTATTTACGATTTTTGACCATTTTTGGAATTTTAAAAATTCGTGAGCGACTCTTGAAAATTTTTTAATTTTATCTAGAATTTGGGGAGGGATCCTCAAATGCAAAAAACTAACAAATTTTCATACGAGACTTGAAAACAAAAAATTTATTCAATTTCTAAGCTCCTGAAAATGAAAATTTTCATTCTCAAAACTCACCGAGAAAATGAAACAATAAGAAATAAAAAAAAAAAGTGCTTAAGCAGCTCAAAATCTCGATTCATGAAAAAATTTCAGAGTCTGTACCTTGATCGGTAATTCTAAACGGTGACCGGAAGTCGGTTGACCGTTGAACGTGAGAATGATTAATTTGAGAGTTACCGATTCATCATACGCTTTGATAAAAAAAAAATCAAAAAAAATAAATAAAACGATTTTTAATCAGCTCCTGGTGTTAATCCGCCACGATCTAGTTAACGATAAGGGTAATATTTCGAGCCAGAGGATTCCTGCTTTTATTTCATAGCAAAAGTGTCATTTTGAATTTTTTTTTTTTAAACCGTAGTGATAAAAATCGGTTATGATTTATAAAGATTTATTCGGAGCTTCCGACTGACTTCGGAAGATCGATCATTGATACATATAAATAGAAAGAAACCTTCAAACCTTACCGATGCCTATCATATACCTATACGTTTAATTATATTCAATATTAACGTGCTTTAAATTCTACCTTTCCCTCTCTGACGGAAATTTCTAACGTCACGCAATGCACGATGTGGTTGTATATATATACCTATATATGTATAGGTATCAAGGGAAAGGGGATTAGCGATATAGGGACTACTCAGCGCAGTCACGAAGGCTTCCCTTCAACGATATACGGATCGATCGTGCAAAATAAAAGCTATCTGTGGGTAGAATTTTAAAGAAACAGAAAAAAAGGAATTGGAAAAAAAAAAATATGGTAAAGAAAGAAAAATGAAAATATATATTTCTTTTTTTTTTACTTTATTTCTATAACCGAAAAAATTTGAATCTCGACAATTTGATTCCATTTTTGATTTCTATATATTTTAATAACGATACTATGTGAATATTATAAAATCCTGTTGAAAACTATAACTAAAAAGAAAATGTCAATAAAATCGTGCATCGCAATCATATAGATTTTTTTTATTTTCGAGACGATTTGAGAAAAAAATCTTGAATAATTCAACTGCGATTTTTGAACAGCACGGGATATTCGTTCAGAGAAAATTCCTTTGTGTGTTTCCCCGGCCTTGGCCGATCTGCATCGGGTTACAGGAAACCTCACTTGGGTAGTACAATAAGGAGATTCGATATTTAGTTAGAATAATTGAATTAGGAGAGAGATCGTCTATTAATTATTTAGAATCGCGAATTCGAAGGACGATTTTAACTATCAAAAACTCGTATCTAGACGCCGTGAATACGTTTAAAAATATTCGAAATTTGTTAATCGACTTTTTCAATTAACTTCTGCAATTAACAGTCTTCGAATTTTAATTGTAAGATACAAAAAGTGCGTAATTTCATGCGAAGATTCTCGGAGAATAATGCAGAACTTTTTTGTTATCAATTTTTGATTTTTTTTTTTCACGCAATCGAAGAAGTTGCAACGAAAAGTTATTGAAAAAAATTCTGCAATCATTCTCCAAGAATCTTTGCATGAAATTACGCACTTTTTTTGTCTCTAGCAATTTTTCTCCAAACTAGATAGTTCAAAGGTGAAATATTCTCAAAAGTTCAAAAATCCCTGGTTAATTGTTCAGCTGAATATCATAAAAAATTGATATCTCACAAAAAAATGTTTCATACAAAAGTCGTTTGATTTTTTAAATAGAACAAAATTACGTTATAAAAAATATGGGTTTTCATTTCAAAAAACAAAGTTGACCTGTCCCTGACCTCGGTAGCGCTTCCACCGAAAAATTCAATAACATCAACTTCTGTCTCCCTTTGAACCCTGCAACTTTTATACGGGTCAATTTTTGCTATGAACCATACGTTCGGAGTTATTTGCGTATAATATTCTTATGCACATTGATAGCAATGAATACGACTTTTTGTTGTGAATTTTTCGGAGTCGATTTTCTTCCACATCGAGTAAAACGAGGAGTAAAATATATTATGTTTTTTTTTTTTTTTTTGTTCTACAGTGTAAGGTGTGTAGATGTATTACTCAGAATTATCAACAACTGCAGTATATACTGTAGGTTATGGTATATGTATACCAACTGCAAGTTCGTTTCCATAATTATCGAATGGCATACAACTATACTTCGTATCCGATTAATAATAATTGTTTCCCCGATTCTTCTTCACGAGCGTTAGCAGCGTCACGTTTCGTACCTATACTGTAACATAATTATGTATCTTGTACATACACAATTATAGTATAATATGTAAATATTATTACAGGTATGTATTTCAAAGGAAAAAATTCAACGAGGTGGGAATCTTTCTTTTTTTTTTTTTAAACATTACACACGATTTGTATATTTTACGCGTATTACAGATATGCAAAAAAAAATTCTTTTCGAACTTATGCGATACTGCAGATTGGAAAACAGAATATACACGTATCTATGTATATATATATATATATATATGTATAAATTTCTGTATAAAAAAATAAGTAAAATTCGAAGAATTTTAATATACCTAAGATATAATATGTATGTATATGTACTACATGGTATTTATATATTTATAAGTCGATCAATAATGCGAAACATTGACGAATTGCTAAAAAGATATATATAAAAGAAGTTTCGGATGATTTATTACAATATCTGTCTATGTACATACATATAACATATACGTACGTATGTATAATATACATCGCGAGTTACTTGATGAATTGTTATATATATAGGAACCCGGATCGAGTATAATGAATGATCACGATGACGTATACGTATGTCTAGTGCAAGACAAAAATTTCGAACAAAAAAATCAATAAATACAAGAATTTATAAACTAGTAGAAGATCGATAATAAAAACGAGGAGAAGAAGAACGGATGGATATATTTTCGATTTTTTTATAATAAAAAACAAAAAAGTTGAAAAAAAAAAACATTGAAAATACCAAAAAATGAAGATTTTTGGAAACTTTTTGCCGATCTTTTACGGTATAATCGATATATATACTTTCGATAAATATTGAAACAGAAATAAAATTGGGATAAAGTAGGAATTTTAGTTTTTTTTTTCTTTCGTTCAATTTTCAAAATTGTTTATTAGTTACTACGGCAACGTTGAGCAATGAATTATTGCGACGATATTGATCAATTAATATAAGTACGAAAACAATTGCGCTTTGAGCTAAGTTTAAAAACAACGATTTGGTAAACCCGCGAGAAGGTGGCAAGGTATATATATACATATATATAGGTAATTGATTTTTAAGCCCGAACAATTCTTTATACGAGATATCGCATATCTAATGTCCCATGAAATCATCTAGCCTATTATTAATTGGTATTTAGTATAAAATAATCGTTAAAGAAATACATAATTCATCAAATATTTGTCTATACCTATATACACAATACATATGTGATATGTACCGCACGGCTATATGTATATATAGCCATACATATATTGTGACGTAAATTTCATTAAACTTACGCCCTTGATTGATCAGACCGGATAAATTAGTCTCGAGGCAAATTTAGACGACGAAATTAATGTGACAATGACACCGAGCTGCAGTGGTTATATTGCGATAGATGTTAAAAATAGTTTGAAATTTGGGATACAACAAAAAAATCATGAAATTTGAATAAAAAAAAAAGGAATAATTGAATTGAAATTTATGTACAAAATTAGTACAGTAAATTAATTACAAGATTTTCATGAAATTTATATTAAGATCGAATTTGAAAATTCAAAAAATATTTGCTAAATTTTTATTTTTTAATTATTTTATTTCATTAATTTTTTTTTTTTTTTTTTTTTTGAACGTATAGATATTCTTGCTAAAATTTCAAACTACAGAAATTTTCAACAAAGTATCCAAAAAAGAAGAATCGGATCAGAAATTCGGTCGGCGGACGATTTACTTTTTTTTTTTTTCTTTTTCTCCCCAATTTCAAATTTCACGAAAATTTTTTTTTTTTTTTTTTTTTAGCGAATATTTCACTTTATCAGACGCTCGGAGTTCGCGAAGCTCCACGATCGCAGCTTCTATCTGTCATTTCGGGAACGTTGCTGGTACAGAACGCGATTCGCAAACTCTTCGCGATGCGCGGCGGTAGAAATTTCCGGTCTTACCTCACGGCTAACAATATAACTGTACACCCGAAGAAAAAAAAAAATATATATATATATATTTCTGAGAAAATGAGTAGTTCGTTTTTTTTTTTAGCGCGGAAAATAAATGTGCTAAAAAAAAAACGAAAAAAAAAAATAAGAGCACAAAAAATAAAACAAAAAAACAACGTTGTTATTGCCATTCAAAGAGAACCTAAATTTGAACCTCAAAAATTATAAAAAAAAAAAAAAATTCCCCTCGAGTCATGTCTATAGAAAAATTAAATCATTAATCACTGCAATATATCACAAACCGTTTTAAACTTTCTGTACGAAAAATTTCTTCTCTCTGTTTTTTCGTTTTTTTTTTTTTTTTGTGTCGTCAAATATTGTTCAGTTTTCGGAATGTCATTTTTTCGTATATAAATTTTCAGATCAACGATACATTATATCCTATACATGTTACATAAATATATCTATCAATAGGCGATATGATATACATATAGTAGTAATCATTACCTTATGCAATTGTCGATTACTCCAAACACTATTTGTATACAGTCAACACTCAACAGCAGCTATACATACATCTCACTTTCACATACGTTTTTATTGTTTATTTAAAAGGGAAAAAAAAAAGTAAAAAACGATCATTAAAAAATTGTGAATTCTTTATCAAATTTAGTATCAATCATCCGCATAATTGTCCGCAGCTTTTTTATTTCCGTTCTTTTTTTTAATCTCATTAAACAAATTTTATCTCGCGTTTGTTGGATCGATAGTATTGTTATCTATTTCTGATTTTTTTATTATCTTATTTATTTTTTTTGATCGAATTCTCTTGTCAAATTCTGTTGAAAATTTTCGAAAAGATATTAAAAAAAAAAAAAAAAAAAAACAGAAAAAAATATTTCGTTCTGCTATAATTGTGTATACTTTTTAAAATTTTTATTTTTTTGGTTCTTTAACAAATTCACTTCAAAAAAAAAAAAAAAAATCGATTCGTTTTTCTTTATTTCCATTTAAAAATTCTTAGATATTTTTCGTCTGCATTGGTCGATGACCAGACCTGCAATGAATTTAATTCGCACTATAGAAGCTCGGCTCGGGAACCCATAGTTCTATACATAGCTGCATAACGCGACGTCCCGACGCCGGCGCAGACGCCCAACTTCTGAGTCTAAAGCACTAGCCCTTAAAGCTTATAGTGGGTGTATCGTACGCGGGAAGTGGAGAACTGCAGTCGTGTAAATTCCAGCTTGGTAATGTGAGAATGAAAATACAAAATACCTTGGGTTGAAAAATCAAAAACCAAAAAAAAAAAGAGAAAAAAAATCGAATAGATAAATAAATAGAATTTATAAATAAAATAGATAGAATAGACGAAAGAGAAGAGAAAATAAAGGATAGAGAGAAAAATGAATCTCTGTAAAGAAAATGAGAGCTTGCAGTCGAGAGCTGACTCACAGCTTAGGCTTTTTATAAACTCGTATGGTATATCGTATTTCGGAATAGTCGATCATTTTTATTCATTTAATCTGATGGAATTTATTGAGAAGTTTTTATTTTTTTTTTTTCGAACATGAAATAAAGAAAGAGAAACTATCCAGAGCTTGCGCAAGCTTGACTCATACGCGATTGGTTATTTTTATGAACTGTGGTCATATTTCGCGACAGAATTTGAATCACCTTTCTTGAATTCTCGTGCAGGGCGAATGGAAAGCTTTTTGTTTTTTTCCTTTCGAAATGAACAAAAGAAAGAGAAATTCGAAAGCTTGCAAGAGTAAATCATAAATAATCGGTTCCTTTTGTAAACTATTAGTAAGACACTTTTCTTGAATTCAGATCAAGGGAAAGAAAGCTTTTTTCAAGATTAGAAGAAAAAAAAACAAATTCGAAAGCTTGCAAGCTTCACTCATCGACAATTGATCATTTTTAATCGAATCCAAGCTATACGGACGTATAACGTATTTCATTCAAGAATTTTCCATTCGTTTTTATTGAATTCTTATATGAAGTATGAAACGAAAGCTTTTTTTTTGGAAATTAACAAAACTACTGAAAATAAGACGGGCGGAGTGGGGAACTCGACACTGTCTTGTTCTTGGTAGTGGAGCGAGCGGCGGTGCGGATTTTAGCCAGTCATTTCTAAAGCCGAACGTTGATTGGTTCGTCGATAAGTTCATTTTACAAGAAAACTAAGTCCCCGCGGACTCTTCTGCACAGGTAACTTTCGTCTCAATTTTTCCCAACGAATCCGCTGGTATGCAGCCAGTGCGTGAATTTCACGATACCCATATATAGATATATGGGGTAATCCATGTCATTTCGACCAACCTCTGTACACCACCACTTCCGATTTTGGATTCGATTTTTTTTTGCCGTAGTACTTACCGAAAGAAGCACCGGTGAATTTTTTCAAATTTTTTGACTCACATGCAAGAGAGATACGAATTTTTGAATTTTCAACTTTCTTGATATTCGAATATTTTCAAGCTGTGCTATTTCCGAAAGTGATGGTTACTCGAAAAAGTTATTCGGACACAAGTTTCGTACCTTTGTATCATCTTTTGGAAGAAGAATTTACGAAATTTTTTTTGAATCCAGTAAAAGCTCGAAAAACTGTTTTTAAACACTATTATCAATTTTTCATGTCTTCGGGCTCGATTCGTCTCCACGAAAAAATTATACAAAATTCTTTGAGAAAATACAAAAATTTTAAGCCCCTCTCGAATATCGGATAACAATTGGTTCGGAAGTTATGACTATTTTTGTACATTAAAATCCCCCAAAAAGCATCTCGAATACAGAAAACAAAATGAAAGCTTTTCGAGAAAAAGGATGAGTAGATACTATTCGAAACAAGTCAATGTTCTCTTAGTAATTCAAAAATTAGCCCGCCAAGAACCGCGTACTTCAATTTTTTTTTCTTTCTGTACCCGAGGCACCTTTGGGGGAATTTTAATATACAAAAATGGCTATAACTTCCGAACCAATTGTCATCCCATATTCGGAAAGGGCTTAAAATTTTTGTATTTTCTCAAAAAATTTTGTGTAATTTTTTTATGCAGACAAATCGTGCCCAAAGACATGAAAAATTGAAAATAGTGTTTAGAAACATTTTTTCGAGCTTTTACTGCATTCAAAAGAATTTTTTAAATTCTTCTTCTGAAAGACGATACGAAGGTGAGAAACTTTTATCTGAACAACTTTTTCGAATAACCATCACTTTCGGAAATAGCACAGTTCGAAAATATTGGAATATCAAGAAGGTCGAAAATTCAAAAATTCGTATCTCTCTTGCATGTGAACCAAAAAATTTGAAAAAATTCTGCATTGTTTCTTTCGGTAAGTACCACCGCATAAAAAATCAAATCCAAAATCAGAATAGTGGTGATGTACAGAGGTTGGTCGAAATGACATGGATTACCCCATATGTATACATACATATATACCCAACTTGTCTGACGCACTCTGTAATGATTCACTAAACTTTCGCGAATTCTTATCTAATACATTACCCTCTGGATCGCCGATACGTATACGTATATAGGTATATACATACCAACTTGTTAAACTCGATTATTATTTTTTTCTTTCTCTCCTCTTCCCTTTCGTATCTATATTCAGCGATTACGCGACACATTTGCACGTCACATATATAGATGATAAATATATACGTACATTTCAGATACGATACGCACTGCAGAAAGGATACGATAATCAAAAAAAAAAAAGGAAAAAAATAGAAAAGGAAAATAGAATTTTTTAGTTTTTCACGTACAAAGGTATATACGTAGGTATATATATATAGGTATATGCATAATTTATTACGACCATTCGGTTGAACGACTTCTCATATACTTATAAGCACTATCGTCGTAATGCGGGGCTATTGACTCTATCTATAAAACGATTATGAATTAGCAAGTTAATTATCTTATCTAATTATCATAATATCATCCTAGACTGTCGCGTGGTACGAAGAAAGAAAAATAATATATACTTACTGCACATATAAACGCTGCAATTACGCATCATATACTGAAAATACTATCGAAATTTCTATTTCATAGAAAAATCAAAATAATGAACAAAAAATTTTCGCGCCCTGTCCGATCGAAAAACAAAAAAGAGTTTCAGTTGGTTTTTGTTTTTTTTTTTTTTCTTTTTTCGGGAAACTTTTGTCCCTTTTTTTTTATTTTTGCTCCTGAACTTCTCTAATCGATTTACCTTGGTCTGATTGGACTGCAGCTACCACTGTCGATCGAAACTGGGTGAAAACAAAAAAAAAAAAACGCTGGCTGATGATGACCTGATCGCTAACACTCGACAGAGGGCTGACTTTGCACTGAGGGACAGAACCTCAGTTGCTAAACCAACCCCTCGGTCGATCATCCCTCCTCTTCCTCCTCCTCACTCTTGCCAACCCTCCGCTTTATACTGTTTCCATGACTACACGGTTTGGTATAGCTTTCTGGTATATGTATGTGTACAATACGTATATAGTACATATACCTGAAAGGGACAAGCATGTAACTCACCTGCGTGATCACAAACACATATGTAATATGTGATGATAATTAATTAATTAAAATGATCAGAATCGTGGATATATCGATCACTTGAAAAAATAATTACAGCAAAGCTTCTCATCTTTCGTTATCGTTTTTTTTTTTTTTTTTTTTTTTTTTCTTCTAATTTTCCTAATTTTTCAATTTTTTCCCCAAAAATTACTATCGCAAGGGCAGACAAAAATTGTACACGGACATATTTTTTAATTTATCTGAAAAATAAAAAATAAAAAAATTATATCGATTTTCCAAAAATTATCCAAAATTTCTACCAGTTTCTTGAGTTTGAAATTCTTTTTATTATGGGCTGGTCAGATTTATCTATCGCGAAATTATTTTCCAATGATCCAAAAATATGCAAAAAAACGACAAAAAAAAAAAAAAGAGCTTGACTGGATTTTAGATCCTAGGGCAAATTTCATATATGAGCCATTCCACCAAATCCTGTACGCAAATCCGGTCTCCAAATTTTTTATGTTTCTTTCACATTATTATTTAGGTGTCAACAAAGAGATTTCTCGAACATTAAAGATCTTTCGTAATTATTAGATTTTGCTTCGAAATTTTCCATTCTAATTGAACGGTTCAAAAAATGCCCTTGAAAAAAAATGAAAAACATAGCGTTTGATCGGAAATTTTTTGAATTCTTCGAAAATGATGATCATTTCTTGTTCACCTGTTATTTTCAGCGCGAAATTCAGAAAATAAGACTTTGAATGTCAATTTCAACATGTTTTCCATCGTTTTTTGAAATTTGGATTGTTTTTTCGGAAAATTCAGGAAATTTCCGATGAAAATCATGCCTAAGAATTTTCCACTCGTTAGATTGTGGATCAAGAATCAATTAAGAAATGCACAAATAATGAGAAAAATCCGGAAAATTTTATTTAAACCGTAACTGTAACTTGGAGGTAAACGATCGGAAAATTTTTAGACATGATTTTCATCGGAAATTTTCTGAATTTTCAGAAAACAATATCCGATTTTCAAAAAACGATGGAGAACATGGTGAAATTGACATTTTAAGTCTTATTTTTTGAATTTCGCGCCGAAAATGACAAGTGAAAAAAAAATGATCATCATTTGAGAAAAATTCAGAAAATTTCCGATCAAACGCCATGTTTTTAATTTTTTTTTTAAGGCATTTTTTGAACCGTTTAATTAGAATGGAAAATTTCAAAGCAAAATCTAATAATTACGAAAACCCCTATTAACTGAAGTCAGAGATCTTTCATACTCGAGAAATCTCTTTGTTGACACCTAAATAATGTGAAAGAAACATAAAAAATTTGGAGGCCGGATTTGCGTACAGGATTTGGTGGAATGGCTCATATATGAATATCGAATATCGATGATCCTGCATATAGAAATTCTCTCGACTCGAATTGACAAACGGAGGAATCAGTGTCTTTTAAGTTTATTTGTTTATTTATTCTTACTTTCTTTTTTCCCTCACTTTTCTTTTTCCCTCGATTCTCCGTGAATCATACCATATAGTATATAAGCATATATATATATATATATATATATATATATATATATATATATATATATATATATATATATATATATATATATATATATATATATATATATATATATATCATATATGATGTTATCAATTCTTTGTTTTGCTTATCAGTTATTCCCACTATATACATTATACTTATGTATACATAAATACATACATACATACATACATAAATACATACATACGTCAGATATATATCGTATGAGCTGCAGATTGCACCATGGATTACTTGTAATTGCGACTTGAATCTATATGTGCAAGCTCAAAGCCACACAAAGTAATATATCTATATAATATAAGAAATATATATGTCAAGTGGAAAATTTTTTTTTTTTTTTCCATTTTTTATTTTCATTTCTGAAAATTTTTCTTGGTCAACTGATTCAGGATTTTCCTCATATGATTATTATTATTATTATTATTATTATTATTATTATTTCTTCTTTTTATCCCTCATTGTGTAATCTATTTTCTATACGTTAATTTCTTTCCTTTTTTTATTTTTATTTTTATTTTTTGTATTTCGTCGTTAAACTGTTACAGCTTCATGACGTTATACGTATCTCTGAAAGCTGAGCTTGCGACGCGGACCACGCGGACTAAACATGTATATACATACATACACATATATGTATACACAGATATTTATACATATACATATATATATATACCTAAGTTTCACGTTTGACCCAGTTTTTGGATACGAACCGATGCCGTTGCTGGCGCGTGCGTTTTTCGTTGATCAATATCATATCCCGGGTTAGGTCGGTATATATGTGTATCGGTATACATGTGTAGCTATGTATATATATACAGATACTAGGTAAACAAACTAGATCTAACTAAGTGTAAAATATAAAAAATAAAAAACCATAAAAAAAAAAAATAAAAAAAAAAAACAAAAAGCATTCCAAAACTTTTGAATTATCACGGCCACGTGCGTCCATTCGATCACCATGAGGAACTTAAATATCGCTATATGTGTATATAGCTACCTATATATATGTATATATATAGTTCCGTAAGTGAAATATATATATATATATATATTTATATATATATACAAATATAAAACACATAAAGAATCGTTTCGGGGGAATTTTTTTCAAATCAATTTTTTTCTTTCAAAATTCCATTCAGGAGGCATATATACATATATACACCAAGCAGGATAAAAAAGTAATTTTTGGCGTTTTTTTTTCTGGGGAACTATATCTAAGTTATCGGATCGGGATCTGTCGTAGTTTAAAATATACATTTTGAAGAAGTTTTACCATTTTTTTTGTGTTTGAAAAAAATACGTTAAACGGCGGGGATATAGCATCGGGAAGAGGCAGCCTTCGAAAAATGCCTTCAAATGTGAGAATTTGGTAGCGCGTACAAAATAACTCCGCATTCCTCAACTCCGGTCTTGGTTAATGGTTTGATATGGAAAACGGAAAGTTTTGTTTAAGCATGATTTGTTTATTCGAGTGCAGTATTACTACTCAAGATATAAGGAAAATAAGCGTGCATATTAAGGTAAAATAAACAGGGCTGTTCAATAAAAAATGTAAAAAAAAAAAATCAGGAAACCGGTTGACCTGTGGGCCGACCCTAAAACTTCCCGCTATATGTTAAATATACGTTACAATAAATTGATACTTTTGTGTTTATAATACATTAAAGCAGGTTATAAGTATAGTTATAGTTTTCCATATACAAATTTTTTTCCGTCTGATGTTTAATCATAAATCGAGTTTTTTCAAATATCAACATTTCTAGGTTTCAGGAAGTTATATTCGATGTCAGAAGATATCGTTTAGTCTCAATTAAATTTAAGTCCTGGTATAGCTTTTCGGTCGCCGCAAGAATCATTCAAATCGGTCAACTCGTTCCAAAGGTATCGTACGACAAAAAAAGAAATTTTTGTCGTACAATATCTTTTAAACTAGTCGTTCGATTTTGATGAATGTTGCTGCAATCGAAAGGGCTATCCAAGACTTAAACCTGATTAAGTTTTGAGACTAATCGCACGAACGGTTTAGGAGTTATGCGCTAAAAACCTGAAATTTTTTTTTTTTTTTTAATTTTTATTTTTCTAATAACTTTGGAACTACTCAACCGATCGACTCCAAAATCTAATCAGATCTAAGTCTCGATAAACCCTTTCGATCGCTACAAGAACCATTCCAATCGGTCAATTCGTTCTAAAGATATCGTACGACAAAAAATTAGTTACACACACACACACACACACACACACACATACGGACGTCCATCCAAAAATAGTCGGAATAGCTTCCTAGGACCTCAAAACGTCGACATCTGATGAAAACTCGGTTTTCGAAAATCGGACCGAAACCAGTAACTTCCCTTCTTTTATGAAAATTTTCAATTTTCATAGCGGGAAGTTAAAAAGTAGGTGAACGAAATTTATATGAACCACCTTCAAATGTAAAGGGAATACTGAACCATTTCAAAAGACAGTCGCAACGTGTTCATTATACTCATGCTCATGAAATTCAAGTGTACTTTTCAATCCAGCTATTGAAACTTTTTTTTAACTTCCCGCTATGAAAATTGAAAATTTTCAACAAAATGTGAAGTTATTGGTTTTGGTCCGATTTTCGGAAATCGAGTTTTCATCAGATCTCGACGTTTTGGGGTCCTAGGAAGCTATTCTGACTATTTTCGGATGGACGTCCGTATGTGTGTCGTGTGTAAACAAATTTTTGTCGTACGATATCTTT
This sequence comes from Macrophya alboannulata, assembly GCA_949628255.1. Lineage (NCBI taxonomy): Eukaryota > Metazoa > Arthropoda > Insecta > Hymenoptera > Tenthredinidae > Macrophya > Macrophya alboannulata. Next base: position 4,089,460 of record OX451213.1, read on the forward strand.
AGAACGAATCGACCGATTGGAATGGTCCTTGCGGCGATCGAAAGGGTTTATCAAGACTTAGATCTGATTAGATTTTGGAGTCAATCGGTCGAGTAGTTTCAAAGTTTTTCGAAAAATGAAAATGAAAAAAATAATTTTTTTTTCATGTTTTCAGCGCATAGCTCCTAAACTGTTGTTGCGATTAGTCTCAAAACTTAATCAGATTTAAGTCTTGGATAGCCCTTTCGATTCCCGTAAGATTCATCAAAATCAAACGATTAGTTTAAAAGATATTGCACGACAAAAATTTCTTCTTTCTGATGGACGTGAGTTAATTTCAAATCACTCAATGTCGAATATGTCAAATTGTTTGAAACTATTAAAAATTTCGCATATAAACATATACAGACTGAACGATATCTTCTGACAATAAATATAACTCCCTTAAACCTAGAAACGTTGACATTTGACAAAAACTCGATTTTTAAAAATCATACGGAAAAAAATTTGTATATGGAAAACTAACTATACTTATAACCTTCTTTAATGTATTATAAACACGATGCTATCAATTTATTGTAACGTATTTAACACATAGCGGGAAGTTTTAGGGTAGGCCCACAGGTCAACCGGTTTCTAGATTTTTCTTATTTCTCTCAATTATTTCGTTATTCTGTGAATAAATTTATTTCAAATACGTTTTTCATCGGATGTCGTTCTCGGTTGATTTTGATGAAAGCCCATGATTTCTTTGTAGAAAATTACATGACAATTGATTTTCGGGCCCCTTTCGGCTCGGAACTCAATTTTTCATATGTGAATGGACTTAGCTTTTTTTTAAATCAATGTAGACATGTTTCCTGTAGATTTCATCAGGCTGAATCGACCGAGACCGTTTCAGAATCCATCAGATCGGACAGGATCCGAGAAACATCCACTATTTGAAAAAGAAGGACACTATTTGAAAAAGAAGGACACTATTTCGAATACAAATTTTGCTCTAACTCATTCCCATTCTCTCCGATCGTCAAACGGACTGCACCATTCAATTATACAGCACGAAAAAATACGTAAAGAAAATGATACCAAAACTTTGAAGGTTCGAGCAATTAGGGTTTTTTTTTTTCTTCTTCCCCAAATCGGGGGTTTAGCCCACCTGGGCGCGACGTTGCGTCTAGTACTACTTACTTCCTCATAGCACAGACACGCAATTAATTGTATAAGGTATTTGTATTCAGTAATATTGGTCTCGATCTACGAGGTATGAAAGCAAATGAACAGATATATGTAACTAAATAAATTAAAAAGTAAATGGTGAATGATAAACGCATGACTGAAGAGAGAAAAGAGTGTAGGTATTCAAAAACATTGAAATGCATGAATAATTAATATCTTATTATAAGGAAATAGTTAAATTAAACTTCGAAGCAATTACTGCAGGATTGGGAAAATTTTCTTTCAAGGTTTTACATAAAATTTATCAATTTGTTTGAACAAATTAAATATTTAGTGTGACGGTGGCACTCGTCGATGCGAAAGGACAGGTTTCAATTATACTGACCGTATTTTTTCTTTGTAATTGGTTTGATAGCAAAGCTTATATTTTTTTAAAATGAATTTTTATAGGTAGTAAAGCCGACTGCAGGCTGATCTCGCTTAGTTAATTTTTTAACTTCTATTCAGCTGTAGTCTTTCCGTTAGTTATTTATTTATTTTTTTCTCAATAGCAAAGCCTAATATTCAGCTAATCTTACTTTTCTGATTTTCGAACTTCTATTGAGCTTCCGAGCGTCGTACGCTACGCTTTATATAGAAAGCGCTCCCCCCCATTTGCTGTTTCAACTGTTTACAACTTGACCGCTATACCAAGAAGTTGTACAGCTTATTTTGGATAACACCAATTTCCATGATGCTTATACTTCATTTCTAATAAGTTTGGCTATCACTTATTTTTATTATATATTCACTTACTTTTTTACACAACGAATCATAATTATTTGAATATTCTTAACTCCTGAGGCCTCAACAATATGAAATATCGTTGCATTATATTCTCGAGTATGAAAGATCTCTGACTTCAGTTAATAGAGGCTTTTGTAATTATTAAATTTTGCTTCGAAATTTTCCATTCTAATTAACCGGTTCAAAAAATGCCATAAAAAAAAAATTCAAAACATGGTGTTTGATCGAAAATTTTCTGAATATTTCGAAAATGATGATCATTTTTTTCTCACTTGTCATATTCGGCGCGAAACTCAAAAAATAAGACTTAAAATGTCAATTTCACCATGTTCTCTATCGTTTTTTGAAAATCGGATTTTTGTTTCTGAAAGTTCAGGAAATTTCCGATGTAAATCATGTCTAAAAATTTTTTGCTCGTTATATTCTGTATCAAGAATAGTTATGATGAGCGTTTCTATTTCCCATTTAAATAACACGGGAAATGTTCCAGTGGGACACTTCGATTTTTGTATCTCAAGTACTAATCAACTCAGAATGATTCTGCATAGCTACTTTTGTTCGAAATTGAACGCTCTACAAAAAAGGTCTCTTGGTTTTTTTCGATAAATCTACCTATTTTCCTAATAACACGGAAAGATTTTAGAAATGTTTTGAACATATTATTTTCAACGATGAAAGTTTTCCAGAAAAAACTTTCAGGCACATGTCTAAAATATTTCTAAAACTTAAAATGTCCAAGACAAAAAACATTTCAATAAAGTATATAAAAAAATATATTTTACAATATTTCTACAATTGGTTTGTACAAGATTTTAGAAATATTTTGAAAAAAAAAATTTCAATTCTAAAAACTATTCCAGAACACTACGAAAAATATTTTAGAAATATTGCAAAATATATTTTTTCCAATATTTCATTGAAATTTTTATTGCCTAGGACATTTCATGTTTTAGGCATATTTCAGATAATAGTAGTGGAAATCGAAAAAACAATACATAAATTTTATACATTTTAACCTTATTTCAGATTATATTCACTAACGAATATTACACCAAAAATATAGTGAAAATGTCGTACAAATATATCAAATTCTTTGAGACATTTTCAAACATTCTCTCTGTATTTTGTGCTGTCTAGGTTGGCTGTAAGATCCTAGGCTTTCTGTATTTCGGTACATAACAGTCCCCTCGATTTTTTTCGCGTCATTCGGATCTTTCCTTGTTCAATTAACCGTTTATAGTGCTTCATTTTAATTACAGGCAAACTACTCAATTATTTATATACAATGCAATAAAAATGTTCCATCCGAATATTTACGAAATATATTTTGAAACCTTTTTTGACAAGGTTCCAAAGCCATGAATCAAAATGATTTATAGAAAGATTTTTAAAATATTCTCTCTTAATATTTAATAAACGATAGAGAAGTTTTTTCTTTTTGAATATTTAGTTAAATTATTTGAAGGAAATGTCCCATCGGAATAGTGATAAAATATTTCAAGATTTTCTGAAAAATTATTCTGAATCTGTATATTTATTAATATTTTTGAATATATATTTTGAAATAACATCTTTCCGAAATCTAGAAAACCATCTCTTCAAAATATTTGAGGAACATTTTTTAAAAATTCTAAAATATAGAAATCTTTTATAGAATATTTTGTAATACATATATATTAGGGATACACGGCGATTTATGCCCTGATTTATTTAAGATTCTCGCAATCAATTTGACAAGGTCGAGTTTAGCCACTGCGTTCTCGATAAAACGTATGTGTACATACATGTATATATACCTATAATGATATTGTATATATGTATAGATAGCTAATAATAAAAATAATATCCAACAGTAGAGAACAAAAAAACATATAAAATCGTACAAAAACGTAATATATAAATTCCAGAAAATTTCATACAAAAACTGTACAACTTGGCACCTGCCAATACCTTCATTCAAGGACTTCGAGGCCTTTCTCTCGATTGTGTTTATATGTACATAAAATCTACTATCCATCTACTAGATTCATAAGTCAGAGCCACTACCACAATTACAGCAATTAAATTAGACCCAATATATATCTACCAGTTGAATCAATCTATAGTATTCAAAAATTTGTACATTATACTTACTTCATTGTGCGCAGGATCGTTGTCTACTAAAGTTGGCTCAAAAGAACAACAACAAAAAAAAAAAAAAAAAAAAAAAGGAAAAGGAAGAGATTGAAATCTACGATCTGGGGAAAGTTTCATGACGAAATCGATGAAATATTTCAGTTTATGAAATTAACAATTATCTCAGTCGACAGACAAAATTATGACTGTTTTATTTTTGTGTTTTTTTTTCTTCTTTGAGGGAGAGGGGGGAGGTTGGTTAAAATTTTATTCCATTTCAATTTGTTTCGAACTCAAATAATAAAATTCGTGTAGATCGTTGAAAAAAGAAATCTAATGATTTTGTTTACAATTCAGTCGGATTTAGAGGGTGTGTAGCAATTAATTCGTCTACAGATTGCCTGCAGGTATAATGATGCTGTGAATTTTTTATCAGACAGCAGAATCAATGCCCTCTAAAATCTCTCAGTTACAGATTTTTTTGTTTGTTTTTTTGACAATTATTTATACTCTCACAATAAAATATATAACGGAGAATATATAGTCAAAATACGTGTGTTTTGAATGGGGGAATGCACCCTCTTGGTGGGAGGGGATTAAAGTTGAGATAAAGAATCTGAGAAAATTAGGTAATTATTTTTGAATTATTTGGAACCGATTTGGGAGAGGAGAGCCTGCTAAAAAATTCGGCGAGACCTGAATAAGAACTACCCTAATATATATACATATATAATAATTGCATAACTGTATTGATTTTTTTTTTGTATGTTTATAAATCGTTTTGAATAATTTTAAACCCTTGAAATTTACGTTTAAATAGCATGGGGTTTTCCAAAGTTTCAATTTTTTTTCCCTCACGTCCGCAATTATTCGTTTAAAAATCTGAAACTCTATTGAAATGTTTACAATGGAAGCACCTGAAAATGAGAATTTTTGCAGAATTTTTTGAGCATTTTTTGAGGATTTTTACCGGTATACTGCTGGGGTAAAAATGCTCAAAAAATGCTCAAAAAATTCTGAAAAAATTCTCATTTTCAGGTGCTTCCATTGTAAACATTTCTCTAGAGTTTTAGATTTTTAAACGAATAATTGCGAACGTGAGGGAAAAAAAAGTTGAAACTTCGAAAAACCTCACGTTATTTAAACGTAAATTTCAAGGGCCCGGTGGCATCAAATATTAAAATAAAAATTCCGAACTTCCGGGACATTTTTTTTTTATTTATTTGAAAAACTTTTTATCCACTTCGAGCGAAAAATTTCGAAAAAAGTCAAAATAACTGTCACCCTAATATATCCATACCTATATATACATATATTCTTGTTTTTTCTTTGAAATAATAAAAAAAAAAAAACTATTCTAACCGTTTGTCTTCGTTTTTCAAATTTCTTGTTCAAATGAAACACAATTTTATCATGGTAATAAGATATATAATATAAGATATATGCATGTAATTTGAAATTTCTGCAGGGTTTTTCAAGATACAGATATGTATAATATGTGTATAATAATAATAATTATTATTTCTTACTTATTGTGTATACAATATTCCTGCAGATTATGTTTATCTATACATATATTTATTCATTCAATGATTCATATATAGGTATATACTTCGTTCGTTATATAACCATAATATGGTAATAATTGGAATAATAATGACAATAATAATAATAATATTATTCTGTATATGTATAACATACATACATATTATATATATCTGTACTATTATAATATATAATATATATATATATGTCGCAGCACTTTCGTGAAATTAGGCTTTAAAAGCCTAAAGCCTTTTAACGTAACGCCGCCTTTTCGTAGAAAGAACATTGATTCTACAATTAGACTGACGAAAATCCGACTTTTCGCGAAGAGCCTGACCACTATTATAGCCTTTTCGTAAAATCAACGTTCATTCTACCATTACCCTACCTGGATTTAGCCTCTTCATAAAAAGGCTGAATCATATCGGACTTTTCGTCAAACGGTCAGTCAGTAATATTGATATAAAGTTTGAATTAGAAAGTCAAGATAATAATCGTTAGAGCCTTTATGATATGAAGTTTATTGTAATTTTCATATACATATGAGCTAATTCACAAATTCCCGGTGTGGTTTTGTACCTGAAAATTTTCGACTACTTCTTTCCATCATCAAATCCGTGAAAATGAGGCAAAATCCGACTCAATATGATTTTTTTGAGTGAAATTTCATGCAATTTTTGATATTTCACGTTTTTAACGTTTTTTTTTTTAGTATACTCGAGAAGTTAATAGTCTCACAGGAAAATTTTCAGTACATTATTCAATGTAAATTTTCCGCTCTTTTCATTGAAAATATTTTCATGTATCACAGACAATCGGAAGTTCAAAATACATATGATTAAACCTTCTTCCGCAATTATTCCAAATTCGATTTTTTTTTGCTTCGTTCATCGACTTGACATATTCCCTTTAACGTGTGAAATTTGCAGATCGGGCAACCACATATATGTGTTTGTGACTTTTTACAAAAAGCCTAATTTTACGAAAAGACTGCGACATATATACATATATATATATAATAGTTATATCAATGGTTCGAAAAAAAATAAAATCAATCAATTGATTATAATAAATTATCATAATTAAGGTTTTCGATTTGATTTTTGATCTCATATGTTATCATTCTATGTCTGGAGAAGCTGTCAACTTTTTTTGATTTTTTTCAGTCAACCCTTTCGGAGCTATGAATTTTTTCATACTTAAGAAAAACAGGACCTTTTTTGAAATTCCGAAAAAATTCACAAAAATTCTGTCGATAATATAGAACAACCTCCCACTTCCAGAAACGTGGGCAGAATTTTTCTTGCATTTTTTTTTTTTCAATTTTTCTAAAACCTTGTTCAAAAAAATGCTTCACCAATGACTTTTATCCTACCAAAAATCTTTCAAACCTGCACCATTCAGATTTTTCGGAGTTCTTGATCTTATCTTGTGTCGTGTTGAAAAGGAGGTGAGTAAGTGATTCTATGAACGTCATTTATGAAGCATCTTATAAAATAAATTTTTTTAAAAATGAAGAAAAAAAAGTATAACAAAAATTCTGCCCACGTCTCTGGAAGTGGGAGGTTGTTCTATATTATCGACAGAATTTTTGTGAATTTTTTTCAGAATTTTAAAAACGGTCCTTTTTTGAAGGCTGAAAAAATTCATAGCTCGGAAATGGTTGATTGAAAAAATTCAAAATAATTTGACAGGTTCTCCAGACACAGATTGATAATATATAAGATCAAGAATCGAATCGAAAACTTTGAGGTCCGGAGCCGTGTTGTTTTGACGTGGACAGCCCCATATATAAATATGATATATATATTATATATGATCAGTTCCAAATAAATAAAAAGAAATTCCTGCCAAATTGGAGCTCGATATTTCAATTTTAACCCGGCCCCCACGGCAATCAAAGTTTCAAATGGGAAAATACGTGTATTTTAGATTGTCAATTGCATGAACATTTTTCCAACCTAGTAAAAATTAATATAAAAATTCGAGATTTGGCACAAATATTCCCCACAGTATAAGGTATAGTTGTGGCAGTATATCAAATTTTTTTTTTTCAATTCATTTATTTTTTTTATGAATATCAAATTGATATTTATATAGGTCATAACTCCAGAAATTATGGATGTAAGAATTTGATATACTACTTCAATTATACTTCATACTATGAGGAATATTTGTGCCTAATCTCGAATTTTTATAATAATTTTCACAGGTCGGAAAAATGTTCATACAATTGACAGTCTAAAATACACGTATTTTCCCGTTTACAACTTTGATTGCCGTGGGGGCCAGGTTAAAATTGGAATATCGAGATCCAATTTGGCAGGAATTTCTTTTTATTTATTTAGAACCGATTTAGAGGGATCCCCGAAGAAAAATCGAAAATATTCAAAATAAGGACCACCCTAATATACATATATACTGCAGCGAGGAACTATTAGATAAGATTTTAGTAGCAGCAGTCTGCGGATGATTATATACATGATGAGAAAATAAAATTATAATTCAATTAGATGATCGTATTTTATTTCATTTTGTTTATTCACTTATTTATTTATTTATTTATTTATATTTCGTTTCAATTAATTTATTTATATGTATATATTCATTCATTTATACATTAATTAAAGTTGTTTCGTACAGCTACATAATGTACTACTAAATACATACATACATACGTATATATGTATATATGTATGGCCGGTTTACATCTATACTCGTTAAATAATTATATTATACAGATGAAATAAATACTTGAGTTTTCAATTACCGGCAAGCTTTATTACATAAAATCCCCCCACCCCACCCCCCCTTCCCAAGCCACCGTTTTTCATATACCGTATATAATAACTTTGTACAATATGACAATTTACTTTTTTTCTACAATAATTAATTAATACAGGTATATATATTTTAATTATCATTTTTATTCGTTTAATTATATTGCGAATAAATTTCACTTCCTCGTTAAATTTTACATCATATAGGTATGTATAATATAGGTATAGGTATAGGTATATATGAAATTTTCTCAAACTCGTTCATATATCATTCGGAGTGTCTAAAAAAAAAAAAAAACTCCTTTATCTACCAATTTCCGAAGACGATTCTTAATAATTTTATTTTATCTATTTTTACTATTCTCCTTATATTATTAATTAATCGTTATTCATATATATGATATTGTTATTACTGCTACAGATTTTTATTTCTTTTTTTTGTTTATCGATATTCATACATATAGTTAAGTTCGTAGTAGGCCTTTACTGATTTTGCTTATAGCTGCAGGCTCCAGCTTCTTCTTCTTCTCATTCTTCTTCTTGTTCTCCTCACAATTTTTCTTCTTCTTCTCTTTCTTCTTCAATTTAACGAAAATGTTCGATCTGACTAGGGCTTATAGTTATATTAATAAGATTTGTTGTTCTATTTATTTATTTATTTATTTATTATTTAGTTATTTTTCTTCCATTATTCATTTTATCCTTTCTTTCCGTCCGTCTTTTTTTCTGTCATTCTGCATATATATATAATCACCGTATAATTATAATAATAATAATAATAATAATAATAATAATAATAATAATAATACGCATTATAGATTACTCGATTATATGTATATGTATATACCTATATGTACTCGTATATATAATTATACGTTCAATATATATAATATAATATAATATACAATATAATTAATCTATGAAACATATGTCAAGCACCTGTTTAAATCCTCGACGCACCTAAAATTCATTATTCTTCATTCTATATTTTCTACATTTCTATAATATATAATTCTATATTTATTCATTCATTTATTAGATTATTATATATTATACTATACATATACGCTGCAGCATCATTAAACGTCTAAGAATATCCGTTAATAAATTATAATACGTATATATGTACGTGCAGGGTATATTTCTTAATAATTAATAATAATAATAATAGTAATAGAATATTTATATATGTACAATCTTATAATGTGTCGCGTAAGTTTCATGTGTATATATTAGACTGCCTCAAAAAAAACCTTCATTTTTTTTTTTTCAATCTCCCACTTCATGAAACCATAGTTTATAACATAATATTGAATCTCTCGAGAGGAAATCGCCGTGCGATTTTTTTAAGTGGTGCCGCATTGAGTTTTTGTATTTGCCATTTGATTAATACGTAAGAAATCCAATTCTAAGGGTTGGAGGGGGATAATAATTTTTCTATACTACAGACGGAACTCTGTATGGTAGCATTTCACAACTTATATGTTTTCTTCGAATCGAGGCGTCGTAGAAAATTTTTAACCGCACATATTTTTGACCCATTTTTCGAAAAGATGAAAATCGCAATCTTGAATATCTCGAAGACCGTGCGGTTAAAAATTTTCTACGACGCCTCGATTCGAAGAAAACATGTAAGTTGTCAAATGCTACCATACAGAGTTTCGTCTGTTGTATAGAAAAATGATTATTACCCTCCAACCGTCAGATTTGGACTTCTTACGTGATAATTAAATGGCAAATACAAAATCTCGATGCGGCACTACTTAAAAAAATCACATGGCGATTTCCTTCAAGGAAGTTCAATATTATGTTATAAACTATAGTTTCATGATGTGGGAGATCGAAAAAAAAAAAAGGTTTTTTTGAGGCAGTCTAGTATATATGTATGGGGAAAAAAAAAAAATTATACATTGATATATGTATGTATAATATATAATTATTTCCAAAAAGGATATTATTGTATATTATATGTATATTGTTATAGACGTATGTTGTAATAATTATTCGATATCAATATATCTTATACCCTTTTATGAAAAGGATCAATATATACAGGAGAAGGACGGGCAAAACGGGTATGGTAAGAAAATAGGGTACCTCCCCTAAAAAAGTGAAAGAATTTTCAAGTTAGTCCAAATCATTCAAAATGTTTGTAAAAAGAATACCTAGATTTCAAAAAAGGAAAAAACGAAATTAACAAAAGTTTTTTGAAACAAAAACAATTCCCGGTAAATTTTTGAAAGCAAAATTTGTTTGAATACAATTTTCGGACACCCCAAGTTGTGCGAAAATGATAAAGGTTAAATGATGGTTCAGAATCATTTTGGAAAATAAAAAATTTCACAAAATTTTTGGGGTACCCCGTTTTGCCTGTCCTTCAGGCCCTACATACACAGTGTAGTAATATAGCTTTTGTATTGTATTGTAGGTATGTATATAATAGGGTGGGCCGGATAAACCGACTATTTTTTTGTTTTGTTTCGAAAGGCCCTTCCAAAAACTTGTTCTTTATGATCAAATAACAAGCCTCGAAAAATCTGAGCTTTTAATTTTAATATTTAGAGGTCGCGCATCGCGATTTTCTGTTTTCCATTTGAATAACATGGGAAATGTTCTTGTGGCACACTTCGATTTTTATATCTCAAAAACTGATCCGCTTAGAAAAATTCCGCACAGCTACTGTTGTTCAAAATTGAACGCTCTACAAAAAAGGTCTCTTGGTATTTTTCGATAAATCTAGCTGCTTTCAAGTTAGTCATGGTTGATTACCATTATTAATAACCAATAACCTGCAACTTGGAAATAGCTATAGATTTATCGAAAAAGATCAAGAGACCTTTTATGTGGAACGTTCAATCTGTAACAAAAGTAGCTTTACAGAATCTGTCTAAGTAGATTATTACTTGAGATATATAAATCGAAAAGTGCCACAAAAACATTTCCGATGTTATTCGAATGAGAAATAAAAAATCTCGATGAGCGACCACTAAATATTAAAATTAAGAGTTCAGATTTTTCGAGGCTTGTTATTTGATCATAACGAAGAAGTTTTTGAAAGGGTCTATTGTAAAAAGAAATAGTCGGTTTATTTGGCCCACCCTAACGTATAATGATCTAAGATTAAAAATTTTTTCAAAAAACTTCTCTCTCCTTTTTGTCTTTTCTCTTGTTATAGTTTTTTAAAAAATTGTAAAAACCAGCTGTAATTTTTTTATCACTATTACAATAATATATTTATATATACATACATATATGTATATGTATGTAATATATTGTGTATATATATATATAATATAAAGCTGCAGCTCTTACATAAAAATTCTTTCAAAACCGTATAAAAGAAAATGAAATATAAACGCGAAATATATATTTTGCTAATCGGTTATTCGATTGGACAAAAAAAAACACAAAAAAAATGAACGATCCAACGAAAAACAGCACAATTATCATAAGTGACTAAAAGAATATAATATACATGTATAGTATAGTAACGAATACATATTATATATATGTAATATAATATAATATTTAATGTATAAACCTGCCATTTTCTTATAGTCTGTTAAAAAGTATCCAAAAAATTCGTCAATACTTTTATATTTATGTATATATCTATCAATTATCGTTATATATTTTTTTTATACGCGATTTTAAATTCTGTATTATATAGTATACATATTATATACATATTATAATTTCCTTTTAATTATTTATTTATTTTCTTGTTTCTTATTTTATGTAGGTATATAAACTGTGGCTAAACCCCACGTACGGTCTTAGGCTGTGCTTATATGCAGCTGCTCCTATTGGCTGAGGATATATTCTCAGTTAATAATGTATATGGTATATTATAGTATCGTTGTATATGTGTGAATATATTATAATATATATATAGAAAAAGAAGCGTTAGTGTACAAAGTATCTAAACCAAGTATAATATAGAAAATAAATTAGAGTAACCCCCCCCAAAAAAAAAACAAAACAAAAAAATCAAATTTTAAACACAGCCTTTGTCACGTCGTTATACATTTACAGTCGTTAAATAAATAATTTTAATATTTTAAAATTATTATTCTCATTTCAAAATCTCTCTACCTATATTTATATTTTATGTATAAACAACACAGTTAGATACACAATATCTACGTGTCCTGCGGTATACAATCCCGGATGGCTAAATTAAATCAATCGATCAGTATCATTTTTTTTTTTTTTTCTTTTTTTTTTACCGCATGAAGTTGTTCGATCTAACCTTTACCTATAGTATATAGTAATTATTTATCCGTATTTATATTTATATTTATTTGTATATATGTATATATATATTTGTATGTAGGTGTGTAAATATGTATATACATATACTTTGGCAGTAGCGTTCCTTGTATCAATTTGGTATAGGCCTAAAAGAATTGAGTAAATTCTGCAAATTTAAAAACAATATTTAAAAAAAAAGTAAAAGAAACGTTTTTGCGAAAAAAATTAGAAAAAAAAAACGCGATCAATTTATCCGATTTCCGTTTCTTGTTGTAACGCAGAAATTCTGTCCTTATCATTTTTCTTATTGCTTTTTCTAGTCTGCCATATTTTTTGTTTCTTATTTAATTCAAATCATTTTCGACTATTCTTATTCTTATTTTTTTATTTTTGCAATTCCTTTGACTCAAGAATTTTTATTTATTTTTTATTTTTTGCATTTATTTTTTCTAAGGCTGTTGAGCAGCGTTTATTACAGCAACTTTCAAGTCCTTTGCCAAGTGAGACACGTCGACTACGCTGTCGACCATCTCCTGGACGGCTGTTACACTGGGAAAAAATTGGGCAGCTTGTTTCGTCTTCGATACAGTCTGGGCCAAGGCTTCGCTCAGTGCATTGGCGCACTGTAATACCCGGGTTCTAACGTCGTTTCGTGTAACGTTTCTGTGAACAGTATCTCCGATGTGTACCAGCCTGTGAGCACTAAGCACGACGAATTTTCCGTGTGCCAAGAATACCTAATGAAAAAAGAAACAAAAATTATTCGTCGAGTTATCAGATTTTTTCGATGAAAAAAAAAATAAAAAATAAATTAGTTGAAAATATTCTACGCTAAAAACTGAAGCGATTATCCCTCGGCGAGAATTTCGAGAGTCTGATACTTTTCAAACTAGAGCGTTTCGAAGTTCTTAACGGTCGGTTTGAGTCAGGACGCTACCGCCAGTTGGCGCGCGGTTCGAAAACCGAAAATCATTTTTAATTCGAAAACTATTAGACGTAGAAAATTCTCGCCGAGACAATATCGCCTTGAATTTTTTTGAGGAATAATAAAAAGCATATCCCAGACCCTTTTCGTCTCACCTTCGGAGGCTGATTGCGTTCCACTGTCTGTAAAAATGCGTCGATAGCGTGGGTGAGGTGAGCACCGTGGGTAATGACCTGAGCAGCGTAGAAGGCCAGCAGTTGTTTGTCGTTCGGATCCATCGGCGTGGGTGTAGCCGGTGGTGCTTGTACCGCAGCAGTGTCATTCTCAGTGACGAGAAGATCGTAGCTGCTTCTCAACTCCTGAGGTAAAGCTGCCCTTAGTTCTTCTCTCTGTTTTGCTACGACCTCGCGTGACTCGAGATTAACATAGTCGTAATCCTCGGTAACACCGTTGCCGCTACTTCCGGTAGAAATGACGGAACATCTCTTGAAAAGTAGCGTCGAATTTCCCTGAAATAGAAACAAAAATAAATAAATAAATAAAAAACAGAATTCGTTATCGATTTTCTGTTTCAAAAAAAGGCCGAAAAATGCTATTCTCTCTTTCAAGCGCACCTGGATGAAGCTGGCCACTTGACGAACGTCCTCGGTAAGCGCCCTGGCGCAGGCTACGAGCTGATCCAGAGGATCGGGTTGTGAATGCGGCAAAAGCGAGGGGGGTGATCCGTTCGTAGGGGTAGGCGTCTCGTCTCCACCTCGGGAAAGTCTCGATACCTCCCATTTCATTGAATCAAGATCGCCCGCAGCCTCCTGAACAAGTCGGTCGGAATCTCTCAGAGCTTTTACCAACGGACGAAGTTTGCTGGCCAATCCCTTGTCCGGAGCTTTACCAGCGTTTCCGAGAGTGCCTGTATATTTTTTTTGGTAATGATTATTTTTGGTAAGCGTTTTTTTTCTTTTTCTTTCGAAGCATACGAAAATTCAAAACGGCTGACAGAATTTTTTTTTTCTTTCAAATCCTGCAGAACGTATCAGAAAAAAATTGACTTCTGAGGGTTTTCGGACTCGCTGATTCCGAATCTGACCTCGAAATTCTAAAATTCAAAATAGCGGTTCCAAGATGCGAGAGAAAATTTCATAAAATTCAAATTTTGGAATTCAGGTGGATCCAAAAACCTGCCAGAATTGACTTTTGGTATATTTCCCGAGAGTTTTGTTTGGATTTTGAAAATCGATTTTCACCTTCAGCAAATTCCGCCAAATCGTGAAGCGAGGTTCTAAGTCTAAGAGCAGCTAGCCTTAAGTCCATAACAGTGGCGTCTAATCTTTGGGAAGTCCTCCAGCCGGGGCTAACGAAGCCAAGAAGTCGAGCTATGGCGGATCCAGCCTCGCCTTGGAGCCTCTGCAGACCTTCGAGAGCAGATTCTAGTTCTAACGGAAGTTCTTTGCTCACTGGAACGTCGTAAATTTGTTGGGATTGTTGCAGAGAGGGTGGCGGCGTCGGGGTGTGTGGTACCGGGGTGTTATGTCTCGAAGATTGTGTCGATGCTGATGACTGGTGCCCTGGAAGACGAGGTCGAGGAACGTCGTAGTCTGGGGCTGCGAGACTCGACCTAAAAAATGAAAATCCATTTGCCGGTTAAATTCCTGGTTCTTTCTATTTTCTAGAAACAAAAAAACAAAAAAAGGAAAAGGAAAATGAACAAGAATCAGTTTTTTAGTTCACCAGGACTTGAAAAAAAAAAAATTCTAAAAAGATTTCTTTATTCTGAACCCCTAAAAAAATCTAGAAACCAAAAAATTGCGTTGTTTTTTTTTTTTTCTTACCTGTTTGATCCACTGAGAGATCCATCGTTGGTTAAACTGGACGCGGAACTGCTCGGTGTGAGCGGTTGCAGGGGCCTTGGAACGTCGTAACAGTCAAGTGGAGTCATACCGGAACCAATTGACCCTGCGGAACCAGCTGAACAATTTGAATTCGGTGT
This sequence comes from Macrophya alboannulata, assembly GCA_949628255.1. Lineage (NCBI taxonomy): Eukaryota > Metazoa > Arthropoda > Insecta > Hymenoptera > Tenthredinidae > Macrophya > Macrophya alboannulata. Next base: position 4,105,004 of record OX451213.1, read on the forward strand.
GTAAGAAGTTGGTGGACGAGGGATGTCGTAGCAAGATGGTGCGGGACTTGGACTACTCGCTGGTGATGGAATAACGGGAACTGCCTTGGGCGGTACGTCGTAACAGTCACTCACGTCACCACCACTGTCTACAGAACTTCTGGCAGCGGAGGTGTACCTTCCTGTGAACCAAAAAATTCCCCCCCAAAAAATTGAAAAAAATGACAAAATTTGAGTATAATTCGAACGATTCTTTTTTTTTTCTCCCTTTGGTCTATTTCGTTCATATTTTTTGTGAATCAAAAGTAAAGCTTCTCTCTCTCTCTTTCTCTCTTTCTTCTTTTTGTGAACAGTACGACTTGTGAACACGTACAGACACATGGACATGGACATGTAGGTATATCTGGAGTAGAAACTAAATGAGAAAAGTTCAGCTGCACATCTGTCTTCAGAACCGGATTCCCGCTCTCGTATTTCGGTGTATCTTATTCCCGATAAAAAGATCATAAAAAGAGTACAAACTCCGGCTAAGGCAAACTCTATGTCCATAAAATGTGAGAAGAATATTGGATATGGACATACGTATAATAACGCAGTTTATACATCTGCAGTCGAAGATTGGTCCGAAAATTATTAAACGGAACCAAAATTATACCAAACCATTAAAAAGATGCCTCGAAGAATGAGAAAAACGATCAATTCGTTAAGAAATTTGCTATCGAAACAGTAAAAGATCAGAAACAACAGGCGAAATGAAGATTTTGATTTGTATCACATTGCAGCACGGTATAAATAAAAACAATAATGATAATAATGACAATAAGAATAATTGTGGGGTTAATAATAGTCGTAATAATAGAGTGGAGAGTTAATTTGGTTCGTTAACTCGAATAAGCTTCGTGACTTCCATTACGTCAGTAAAGACAGCAGCAGCAGCAGCTGAGGCTTAGATTTTAGCCCTGGCTTGTCTGCTGCAACTTGCAAGGTCTGTATCCAGCTATCTCGTTGTTAGAGAACAACGGTTTGAGGTATATTATACGTATATGCGTGAAGCCAAAGCGTAACGATTTTTTTTTTTTTTTTTTTTTTTTTTTTAGAGGTGACAAACAGCTCTACAGGGATTTGACATTAAAACTACCTAAATGTCATCCAAAATAATGTGATATAGACGTATATATTAGTGAGGGGCATTCCATGCTAAGTCACATGTAGGTTGTGACTCTGATTATTTTATATTCCGTTCAAATTTTATTATGGGATAGTTCTCACTTCAAAAACCATCAAAAAAGTTAAAAAAAAAAAAGAAAAAAGATTTTTTTCTTTCACTATTTTAGGAGACACTTCGGTGAATTTTTGATAAACACAATTTTTTCAGTTTGAAATTGACTGAGAAAAAATAAATTGAATACAAAAATTTTTTCCAGTAAAATTTAGATTATGGTTGTATATGTGTGTTGAGAAAAATGAGATTTTTGATTTCATTTCTTTTAGACATTTTAAAGACGAAAAAAAAAACGATTTTTTTCAAAATCTTACTATTAAAGTCTGACCCTAAGCTATTCCAAAACCGCCATTTTTATCATTTTTGAAAAAATTTAAACAAATTGTGTGATAAGAAACGATAATTTTAAGACTAAAACGATGGTGGGATTTCGAGTTATTCCATTACATTTTTTTTTTTTTTTTGAGAGTGATTTCAATATTTCGTATCAACAATTACAACAAAACATGAAAATTATTGCTCGGGGAAATTTGCTCCTCGATTTTCCGTGATTATACGTTTGTAAAAATTCCGAACGAAAACAAAAAAAAAAAATCGAAAATGCCTGAAACAAAATTTTTTCGATTTTTTGTGAGATCGTTGAAATATATATTTTTCTAAAAAAGAAAAAAACAAATAGATAAAACCAAAATGCCAACAATCATTTTGGTTTTCAAATCATGATCGCTGCTCATCGTAAAATTTGTGTGAATTTTTTCCCCAAAGATTAAAAAAATTGGCGATTTTGGATAATCAAAAAACAAAATAAAAAAAAAGTTAAAAATCATCTTTTTCGCGGTTTTTTAAGATGCGTGAACTATCTACAATATGCTGTAATTTTCCATAAGCATCGTTCTGATACGATAAGTTTTAATAAAAAACAAAAACACAAAAAAAAAAATTACGATACCGATAATTATTTTTGCAAACTGATTTTTTTTTCTTTTTTCTTTCTATTGCAATCCATATACGTTACTCACCGATATGAAGGTGATCGTTTATCGGATTCAGTGGAGAATCGTGTCTCGAAGAAGGTGCTGGACTGCCCCTGCTAGCTGGAAGATCGTAGAGATATACATCGCCACATTTCTGTGGAGTAACGACCTGAAAATGAAGAAAAAAAGCACAAAAAAAGTTAAAAATTAATACTTCCAGTTTTCATTTTTCACGCATATTTTCCATAAAACTTCTATATATATATGTAATATTAATAATAATAGGAATAATTTTAATGAAATGAAATCGTTCTCGGCTTGAACAAAATCTATTTTAATTTCCACATTTTTGAGTGTATATAATAATATATGAATGAAAAAGAGGAAATGAAATAACGCCGGTATGCATGACAGACTGAAATTCCAGGATTCTGGTTGCAACGAGAATAAAGAAAGAGAAGCAAAAAAAAAAAAAAAGGAAAAGGGAAATAAAACAAACAAAAAAAAAAAACAGAAACGAAGAAAAAAAAGCTCCACCGCGAATCCTGAAAGGACTTTTTGGGGTGGCGCAGACTCCTTCCTTCCTCATCTCGTCTCCATGGATACCGTCTCTGCTCACTACCATTCTATACATATATACATATAGGTATATATATGTATATAATTCTCCCGTGTATTTTACAGGACTCTATGTACGTGTGTGTCTGGTACACCAATACCAAGGACTACGTTATCGACCCGTTTAAACCGTAGTACACTACAACCCCCGTGTTGTCCAGGTTCTCGTGATAGTATACTATTCAATTGGCGAGTAGATATATATACCTATATATTCCTTACAAAGCTTCGAATTTTTTTTTTTCTTTAGTATATATGTATATATATATATATATTTTTTTATGTACACAGAGAGCTTTAATTAATGATAGCTAAATGCAATAAGTGCCGTGCTATAGTATTTAGATTTTATATAAAAATAATAATAATAAAAATAATAGAAAGAGCTTTTTTCAAATTCAAATTCGATTTCGATTCGTAATGGCTCCCATAGAAGAAGGTTGATCGCAGGGTGTTTTTGTGGCAGCTAAACCGATCATTTGAAATAGAAACGAAGTAACAATCGAATCAGAAACTTTTTTTGCACATTCTTTTTTTTTGGGGGATTCGAAGAACTTTTCCGGTTTCGATTTGGCCTCGTATATTATAAAATAATATAAAGAGCTTTCGTCAAAATTAGATATTTTAATATAGTAATCCTGATATAGCGGGGTTTGATCGCGGGATATTTTTTTGAAGCCGAAACCGATTTGAAAAAAAAGAAATTCAAATCACAATTTTTTCCCACAGCTTTTTTCTATTTTGGGATCCAAAGAATTCTTCCGGTTACGAATTGGCTTCGTATATATGTATAGCTACAATGATAAGGTCCCTGATCGATTCGAGACTTTAAAAGGATGAGTCGAAGGATATCTTGCTTTTTTTTTGGCACTGATTCAGACATTTGAATAGAAAAAAGTTTCCACGTATAAGGTATATATACATGTATAGAGTTGTATAGGTACAGGTATTATACTTATATACACAGGCGGGAGTAATTTGGTAAAGTGGTTTCGTGCAAAGCGACTTTCCTTAATGACCATAAATATCGAGGCGTCTATTTTCGCGTTCTTATATTCTCTTTATACGGGTATAAGAGGTATAACGTATATATGTATACATATACAGCTAGTATAAGGTACGATAAGAATAAGGCGTGCCCCTCGCCAAGGATGGGCTCGGCTTTTGCGATATACCTTCCTGCGAACTGGTGAGGTTAATATGGGTCAGCTGGTTGGTGAAGGCATATACCTAAAGGTATATTAGTACATGAGTATAATAGTACGTATATACATATATACCTGCCCCGTCGACTATGTATATACTTATACATAATATTATATACCTTAAGAATAAACTTTAGAATGAAAAAAAAGTTCAGGGTAGGTATATAACGTTTTTATATATATATATATATATATGTATGTATACACCTGTATAAACGGAATGAAAATGCGATCACTGCAGCTATAAAAACCCTTGCCTTTTAATGCCTGGACCACACCCTGACAGGTACGAACGTATAGATATATAAGGCGAATTATAATACAGAAAAAGAAAGAAAAAAAAACAGAATCAAAACGTTAGGTATAATTCGTGTGATTTTTTCACAAAATTTATAAAAACGGCGTTTTCTATAAGATAGCTTAGACAATTGGGGGAAAAAAAAACGTTTCGACAAAAAATCACGTGACAAAAAAATGACAGAATATCGGTAGAAGAATAAGCCTTTCGTTTCGCGTTTGAAAATCCGAAAAATCTTCATTCCTTGCTGAGATACAAGCTTTTGAAAAACTGGTTTTGAAAAAGTCGCTGGGAGAATATGAAAAAAAAAAATTTATATTAAAGAATGTTCAACTTAATTTTCTATCTCAAATTGTGATCTCGAAGTTTGATTCTGACATTTTAGCTATTCTCATAGATTCTATTCGCACGAAATTAAACGTTTCTTGTAATATTAGAGTCAGAACGCCCGCGTTGAGATTAAAATTCTGTATTTCCGGGAAATCAAGTATAAATCCACTGTCAAAAAAGTCGATTGTATAAACTGTAAATGATGTCGAGAACTTGACCAAAATTTATGAGCGTCAAGTAAACGATTTGAATACTTCGGCCATAAGTTAATCAGAATTCAATTAGGAACGACCGACTACTGGGCAGATAAAACGAACAATTTCTAGATTTTTTGAGACAGCGTTACAGGTGACTATTTTGATATTTGCGAATTACCTGGAGTATCACATTTGCTTTTTTATCGATCACGTCGATCGTATGAATCATTAGAAAATTTTGAGATATGAAAAATAAGAAGAATAATATGGAAAAACCACACATCGTTGTAACTTTTTGTCATAAATTGAACCGAAATAAATTAGGTCTTTGAATCGTAATTTTAGATAGAAATTAAATTGAACACGTTCTTCAATATGAATTTTTTAACTTCCCGTTATGAAAATTGAAAATTTTCAAAAAAAAGGGAAGTTATTGGTTTCGGTCCGATTTTCTAAAATCGAGTTTTCACCAGATCTCGACGTTTTGGGGTCCTAGGAAGCTATTCTGACTATTTTTGGATGGACGTCCGTATGTGTGTGCGTGTAAACAAATTTTTGTCGTACGATATCTTTAGAACGAATCGACCGATTGAAATGGTTCTTGCGGCGATCGAAAGGGTTTATCAAGACTTAGATCTGATTAGATTTTGGAGTCGATCGGTCGAGTAGTTTCAAAGTTATTCGAAAAACAAAAATGAAAAAAAAAAATTTTCATGTTTTTAGCGCATAACTTCTAAACTGTTCGTGCGATTAGTCTCAAAACTTGATCAGTTTTAAGTCTTGGATAGCACTTTCGATAGCCGCAAGATTCATCAAAATCGAACGATTAGTTTAAAAGATATTGCACGACAAAAATTTCTTTTTTTGCCGTACGATACCTTTGGAACGAATTAACCGATTTGAATGATGTTTTTTTTCATCCTCCGAGCGAATTTCTCAAACCCCGTTTAACTCAGCAAGGACTGAAGAATTTTCAGATTTTCAAACGCGAAACGAAAGACTTATCCTTCTAGTTTCGAGGGAAATAAAGTTTTTGAAAATCGGTCACCGCGTTCAGATTTTATTCACGCTTCAAATCGGTCCGGTTTTTTTTTTTAGCCCACCCTGTATATATATATATACATATATAAAAATGTATATAGTAGATATGTATATATTATTTATTGTGTTGTTCGAAGTCGTGACCTGCCCACGCTAACCTTACAGCTTTCGCTACACTGGACTTATTCAACTTTAGCTTAACTCAAACTTCAACTTTAACTTCAACTTTAATACTCAACCGCACATATACCTATGTAGGTATATGCCCACGCCGATTCGCCATACCTGCTGACCATACCTGGCGATACAGTCTGCGGTTCGTATGTCTGCTGCAACGTTGGCAATTTGTATTCCGCACACCTTATCTCTTTTCCATTTCTGGTTTTCCTGTTTTTTCTATTTAATTATATTTATTTATTTTAACTTTCGTATAATTTTTCACATCTTTTGTCCCTTTTTCTTTCCAATTTTTTCTTTTTTTCTTCAAATTCATTCTGAATTCTGCAAATTAATTTTTTCTTTCTATTTTTCTTCATCGGCAAAATTTCAAGCTCAAAAAATTGTCGATCTAGCTAAAATAGGCTGATGAATCATACGCATCCAAAAATATCTATATGTAGGGGAGGATAGTCGGGCAAAACGGGGTACCCCAAAAATTTGGTAATTTTTATTGATTTATTTATTTTTTTTTTTTTCCAAAATGGTTCCAAGCCGTTATTTATTACTCTTGTTATATTTTTTGGGCAATTCTGGGGTGTCCAAAAACGTTTTTCAAACATTTTTTTTTCTTTCAAATTTTTTATGCGAGATTTTTTTTTTTTGAATTTACTTTTTCGTCGATCGCGTTGAATTATTATGAATTATTAGAAAATTTTGAGATATGAAAAATAAGAATAAGAGAAGAACACACATCGTTGTGAATTTTTTGTCATTATTATATTGAACCAAAATAAACGAGTCTGAATCATAATTTTAGAAAAGGAAATCAAGTTGAACATTATCTTTAATATTAATTTTTTTCATCCTCCCTGCAGCGACTTTTTCAAAACCCGTTTTTCAAAAGCGTGTATCTCAGCAAAGAATGAAGATTTTTCAGATTTTCAAACGCGAAACGAAAGGTTTATTCTTTGAGGTTCGAGCTAAATAAAGTTTTTGAAAATCGGTCGACGCCTTCGGATTTTTTATTCACGTTTTGAATCGGTCCGGTTTTTTTTTTTGGTCCACCCATGTATATAGGTATATATAGTATATATATATATGTATATAAAAATATATATATATGCACATGTTAGACGGGTGCATTGCTTGCAGAGTTGCAATCAGCATTTATCCCACGCGAGTAGGTAGGTAGGTAGGTACGTAGGTAGGTATGAAATCGAGTTTTGCTCAGATAGCTATAATACAGCAGAGTTCGTTTGATATATACCTATGTATGATATGTATAATATGTATGTATGTATGTACATACATACGAGTACATATATATATATACATACTTTTTTTCTTTATATACCTACGCGTTTATATAGAGTATAAACTGAACTGCATCGTCGTGATCTCTCGCTCACCTCGGCCCACGTATATGTACATACATATATAGATATATACACACATGCATACATATACATATATCCTAATATACATATATGTAGTTTTCATTTCATACCACGCGTTATTATTATCATTATAATTATTATTATATATATATATGTATATATCTATATATATATACACTTAATCTCTCACCCACGCCAAAAACTGCAGCGAACTGTATCATCACAAAATAAAGCTTTCCCCTATATATACGCATATTATACAGGGTGATTCAGAATTTGTAAGAAATATATATACATATATATATATATATACATATTAGGGTGGTCCTTATTTACGGTATTCTTGAAATTTCCTGCGGACAAGGTGGAAAAAGTTTGCAACTAAATTCAAAAAAAAAGTACGCGAAACTTGGAGTCTGTAGGTCAACTCAAAGTACTACCTACATGAAGGCAGTGAAATTTGGCATACGTCTTCCCTACAGGGATAAAGGTTTTTTTGTTCCAAAAAATCGCCCAATCAATCGTTGAATACCTATGACTATAGGAAAGACGTGTACCAAATTTGAGATTTTTCGAAGCACTATTAAGGCAGGAAAAAAAAAATAAATAATGCAGTGAGCCCGAATTTCCATGTAAATCAAATGGGAAAATTCGCTGCCTTGTAGGCAGTACTTTGAGTTGACCTACAGTCTCCAGGTTTTGGGTACTTTTTTTTGAATTTATATGCAAACCTTTTCCACCTTGTCCGCAGAAAATTTCAAAAACACCTCAAATAAGGACCACCCTATATATTGAACAGGGTTAAATTCTTGAGGAAATATTATGGGATCGAAATTTCTTCAGTAGGTACATGTTTTTTTTTTTTTCTCGTTCATTTTTTCAAATTTCTATTAAAGGAACTTTCATCAGATTACCTATAATCAAATTCTCTGATATTGAAAGAAGAAAAAAAATTAACCCGACCGACTTTTAACGTTCAATGATTTAGTCACGTAACTACAAAAAAGTACATTTTGTCGGAAAAAAACACGACGTATCTTCAGAAAATAATTATGTGATTATTACTCAAATTTTCAAAACCCGGAAATTTTGGTAGTTACGTGACTTTTCTATTTAGCTAACGATATATGTATAATGATAAAAAAAAAAAAAAGAACATAAAAAAGGATAGATTATTATTCGTATAAATATTATCTAGGATATAGAAGAACAGAAAAAGATAAATGTGAAAAGAACTCGACTCAATTATATCTACCAGTGCAGGTAATAATTAATATAGTAGTGGAAATTTATAACGGTCATAATTGCAATAAACGAAACCACGATACGAAGTTTAAATTTAGGTTTAAGATTCAATTTAAGTTTAAGTTTAAGTTTAAGTTTAAGTTTCAGTTTAGGTTTGAGTAAATAAGTAAGTATATATAAGTATTATAAGGATCCTAAGAATTGTCGCGGAGTCTTTGCCCTCGACCCTGCAGCAGTCTCTCCAACGATCAACGATCCTTATATGTCCCTACTCTGTCGGGACAATGTCCAACATAAGACACTGCTGCAGTGACCACCATCCATGGTCGAGGATACATAAGCAAAAAATAAACATTTCGTATATACCTACACGCGTATATACTATATCTATATACTACATATATACAAAGTTATTTTATATAATTTAGCCTCAACCGCGCGATAAATTATCACTTCAGCAAATCCTATGTATGTACTACATACATTATAGGTATATTAAAAAAAATAAAAAATCAATGTCTTAGTTTTAGAATTTTTTTTTTTTTTTTCACATTTTTGGTCAGAGTTTTCCGTAATTTTGAAAGAATTTCTGTACATCTGTTAAGACTCTTTTGTACATATACCTATATACACGTGTTAGGTGTATATCGTAGCGAGACTCATATAAGAGTCATTCGAAAGGAATGTCAACCCGGCGCGGTACTGTCTCAAAGAGTATACATATATATAGTAATAGTTGTATATATGTATTGTGTATATATATACATATATATATACATATATAGTATATATATAGATATAGGAGTTGCGGAGGCCTAAGTTTGTACATCTTGTATGTACCTATATTATAGGTGTATGTATTGCGCATGGAGGAAAGTGAGGGCCTTTACTCTATACACATATACATATATAGGGTGTGTATATACGCACATATATTGCATGAAAGTTCTTCTTCTGAAGGCGACAAGAAGACAATGTAAAAACTGACCGTTTATGGTCAGAGCAAATACCTTATACCAGCTATTACCTCCGCACATATATATGATCCTGCCACCAAGAAGAAGAAAATGAAGAAGAAGATGACGAAACGGGAAATGAAAAAAGAAAGAAAAGAATAAAGACAGAAAATGAAAACAAAAAAAACAAGCGGCTTTAGGCTGCCCATGTGCCAGCCCTTCAACTTCCCGTTCTCACGCTAATTTGAGCTTAAAAAATTCGCCATCATAAATTTTGCAAATCTGACTTCAGATTCGTGATCAGCGCCTCGAACAACCTTGTGGTACCAGTTTTCATTCGAATCCATTCATCCATTCTCAAAACATCATGATTTTTATTTTATTTTTCAGAATTTTGTTATTTAAATGAATCGAAATAAAAAATCTGACTTTGGGTTCGTAATCAGCGCTCCAAAAAACCTTGTGGTACCAATTTTCATTTGAATCCATTCATCCATTCTCAAGATATCATGATTTTCATTTTATTTTTCAGAATTTTGTTGTTTGAATAATTCGAAAACCACTATACCGATCGAAACCAAAATCTAATCAGTTCTAAGTTTCGAAGGGGCGCGTCGATTGAGACCAAGTTGATCAAAATCTGACCACTCGTTCTCGCGATATCGTCGGGCAAAAAAATTGATCACATACATACATACATACATACATACATACATACACACACGCAGACGTCCATCTTAAAATGATCGGAGATGATTCTCTAGACTTCAAAACGTCGAGATCTAGTGAAAACTCAACTTTTCATTTTCGGGGTGAATACAATAACTTCCTCTTTTCTCTGATATCAGAGAAACGGGAAGTTAAAAATAGAAGAACCCTTCGATCCTTGCGAAATGATCTTAATTACGTGCGCGAATTATCGAAGAAATTTTTTAACGCGCTCAGAAATCGAAATAAGAAGAAGAAGAAGAAGAAGAAGAAGAAGAAGAAGGAGAAGAAGAAGGAAATGAAAAGGATCGATCACGAAATTTTCGTCCTTTTTTGGAGCTTTTTTGAATTTTCGTTTTTGTTTTTTTTTCGGTTTTTTGTTGCTTTTGCGAAAAATTTGATAGTCGAATCGTATATTCGAAATCGCATTGTTATAATAATTATTTCTATACATATATACCTATGTATGTAGAGATATCAATTTTCTTTTCAAGATAAAGAAACGGAAATGAAGAGTAGGATATATGTACACGTACATATAATATGTATGTATGTACATACATACGATTCGAGGAAGAAAATATGAAAAAGGAGTAAAAGAGATGAAATCAAGAGACAAACGGCGCCGTGCCAAAGTTACGTTGAACTTTCTGGTATATTTTAGTCCTCCGCATTACTGTGCATATATACATAGGTATGTATTCTAGGTATATATATATATATATATATATATATATATATATATATATATATATATATATATATATATATATATATATATATATATATATATATATATATATATATATATATATATATATATATATATATATATATATATATATATATATATATATATATGTATGCGTATACGTTTAATGCGTATATAAGATGTATTGTTACATACCTATAACCTACGTACGATTTCGAGTAAATGAGCAAAAAAAATCCGAAATTACTTTCGGATAAATTGCATTTTTATAATCTATGAAGAAAGAAAAAAAAAAACAAAAGAAAATGATGGAAACAGAAAAAGAAAATTAACGACATTCGCAGGGATGCACGCAACGTTATATACCTACTGCAGCACAAGCTAAAATAGTCCCCTGCAGTTTCCGGTAGCGTAATTTCCAATGGCTCTCCCCTATTACTATTTCGCCGTTATATATTTATACACCAGCCGCAAACACTTCCGCTCTTTCTAATCCCGCGTAATTATTCCTTGTTCAATACTCTATATCGTATATATACTTATTTGTATACACATACATTCATATAAGTATGGATGTATACTAGAGTGTGTCATTTTGGGGCAACTTTTTTTTTCAACTTACAAACAGGTTGTATACTTGCAGGAACGTAACTTAAGAGGCCTGTTAAAATTTTAGATCTTAATATTAATATTAAGAGGTGCCTCATCGCGAATTTCTATTCCCCATTTAAATAACACAGGAAATGTTCTAATCGCACACTTCAATTTTTATATCTCAAGTACTAATCTACTCGGAATGATTCTGCATAGCTACTTTTGTTCGAAATTGAACGCTCTACAAAAAAGGTCTCTTGGTCTTTTTCGATAAATCTAGCTGTTTCCAAGTTAGTTGTTGGCTATCTATGGTAATTAACCAATAACTAACTTTGAAATAGTCAGATTTATCGAAAAATATCAAGAGACCTTTTTCGTAGAGCGTTCAATTTCGAAAGAAAGTAGCTATGCAGAATCATTCTGAGTAGATTAGTACTTGAGATATAAAAATTGAAGTGTGTCACTAGAACATTTCCCATGTTATTTAAATGGAGAATAGAAATTCGCGATGAAGTATCTCTTAATATTAATATTAAGATCTCAAATTTTAACAGGCTTCTTATTTTACCGTCCAGCAAGTGTACAACCTGTTTGTAAGTTGAAAAAAAAAATTGCCCCAAAATGACACACCCTAATGTATACATGTGTTTAAAAAGGCTTGTATTTTCAACCCCCCCCTTTTTGTTAAAGTCAAATATGTACAATTGAATTTATTTAGAACGATTTCGAATTCTTCGGAAACGTCATGAATTTGAGAATATAAAAATTTGGAAATATCGCAATGCAGACAACTAGAAAGTGGAAAAGTAAAAAACTCCACGAGTCCAAGAATCCGAAAATTTATGCGAGAATGTCAAGTCCCGGAGTTTTAGCTCTCGGAATTTTTCAACCCTCGGTGTTTTAAGATTTGAAAATTTTTCTGAATCGACTATATATACAGACTACCGGAGAGAATACACTATTTTTTCAAAAACTGTGACTCGATAATATTAAAATTCGAAATTTTCGACCGTTCGAAAACCTTGAAATGCTAAACTTCAACCCTAACGCCTCAATAGAACAATTACGAACGTGGTTATATATACGTATATATTATATATATACTAGTAGATATATATTATATACTAAAAGCGTTGCTGAAAACGTGACTAACCGAAACGTGACTAAATTTAAAGTTACGTACGTAACACGTGCTGACGACTAGCCTGGAGGACCTAGGGGGTTTGAATTGGAATTAATGTGTACCTAAACCGCCCCTAGAAAGAAAGAAGCTAATATTCTTTTTCTGTACATACCATAGCTCTCCCTAGGTATATACGTATATATACCTAAATCGTTGCTTTTACGTACGACGAGTTAATTTTGAGTCTGCAAAGTCGAACTTTGTGTTTGTGTGTATTTGTGCTTTAAGTAAAAGCGAAGATACTGCAGCAGGGGTGAAGGAAATATAAATAGCTAAATCATGTAAATTGAGTGTAAAAATGTTATACAGGGGTAGTAGTAGTAGTGAACTTACCCTGTTTGGTTGAACGTGCCAACTCCGTCGTTTACCGTGCCTCTGAAGTCCATCTTCTTGGATATTTAGGTCTCCTCTACTCCCGGCTAAGCAGCCTCCAGTTTCGTACTGTCCGACGAGAAGACGGAGTCTATTACCCGGACAAATGCCCTGCGAATGAAGAAGGGACAGTGGACGTAATTCGGAGCCTTTATGCCTCGGAAATAACCGAAAAAAAAAAAAGAAGAAAAGAAAACAGAAAGAAAGAAGTTGAGAAGGAGAGAACCAGAGAAAAGAGGAATGTGGACAGCTTTCAGGTACATAAAACCCTATTTTCGCCCCTGCACGACCGTTCGGCTATATTCCAAGACACCGGGGGATCAAGGGAATGATCGTTTATTACGTGTGTGTATTGGCGTTTTCCTTGAAACTGGACACTGATCGGGTTTAAGTTTTATTTTACTTTTTTTGATTTTCATGTTTTCGAAGACGATTCATTTGTACAGCAACAAAAAATAGACAAAAAATAAAGAAATGTTTCAAATCGTTTTTGAACTGTTTTTAAATTTCACATTTTGCCTTTTTTTTTACTGAAACTACGAAATTTGAGGATTTTTCCAAAAAAGAAACATTGAAACATCGACGTTTATTCGTCTCAAAAATTTTCAATTTTTAATATAATTTCAATTTGAAGTTCTTTTTGTCATTTTTCAATTTTTTATTTTTCTTATATTTTCAAATTTCGTTTCTATATTAACCTCTGACCAAACCTCTATTTCTATATACACAGCTAGTCATGCGTATACCGTAGACACGTGGCGCTTTTACAGTGTTATACGAGGCACAATAAACTGCACGTGACAGATGTGGAGGGCGGAGGGTGGGTGGAAAGGGAATCCCCTTGAATCCCCCGCGAACCCCATCGATACCCAATATACAAACAAATTTTTATATGTATTGTATTATATACATGTATGTGTACTGTATACGTATATACATATATATATATATATATATATATATATATATATATATATATATATATATATATATTGTATTAGTACATATATACATGTATATACCTACGCATTGTAAAATCCTCGTAGGCGAATTATTACTACAGAGAATGGGAACAATGGATACCCAGCCTCCTACATAAAAGAATCGTCTGCGTTTATATACCTATACATATATGTGTACAGGATGATTCATATGTAATAACATAAAAGACCGTATCGGTCGTTATATATTTAGGAAAAAAAAAAAAAAAACAAAAAACAAATGAACGATAGAAAATAGATATATAAATGTTATATATGCGTATAATACATAGGGGAAGATTTTCACGGCATGTATATGAATTCAGCGAATTTTTTGATTGATTATATTTTTAATTTTTTTTTTCTCTTGGTTTTCCTTGTTTTTTTTCCTTCGTCTTTTTCTTCTTACCTGTCTTCCTCGGAGCGCGCATAACCACCAGCCTTCCAATCCAGACGTATTCTGTTCCAGAACTGTCAGTACGTCTCCTTTTCGGAAAGCCAATTCGTCAGGTGCCTCAGCGATGTTATCGTAGAGGGCTCGGGCCTTGACACATTTCTGCTGAAAATATGAAAACCGATGAGAAAATTGGATAGAGAGAGAGAGTGAGAGAGAAATAAGTAATAATGAAAGAACGAAAACTCAAAAGAAAAAAAAAAAAAAAAATGAAAATTAAGGAAAGAAAGAAAAAAAATATTTTTCAATTTTTTAATTTATTATTTTTTTGGTTTTAATTTTGACAAAATTCAACTTCGGTTATTAGAATATCTTCAATAATTATTGTAAATCATGAAAGGGGAAAGAAATTAACATTTTTCAATTGATTTGGTTAGATTCTATTTCGTTTTCTTTTTTGTTTTTTTTTTTTTGGTTTTGTCAATTTTCATAACGATAAAATAAGGAATAACTAGTTTTGGATATATTATACGTATAAATTGAACAATTATTACATATAAATGTGATATATTGTTCATACATAATTATCTCGCGATATGTACTGCAGATATTCTATATATCTACCCCTCCAGGCTAACGAGTAGTAGAAATAACCTTCTCTCCATGTAATACCTATATTATATACTTACTTATATGTATACCTATCCTGTACTGTACTAACGCGACCTCGTAATTTATATATAATTGTAGTAAAACGACCTTTCCACGCTTCAGTCTATTTATGGACTAACTTAACTTACTTCTACCATTACTACTGCTACTAATGCCATTACTCCTATTAGAGATTTCTTTATTTATCACGACAATTTACTATGATTATATGGATAAGTATACACTAAAGCTCCACATCTCGTATTGTCAGTATACAGATAGTGATTGGTTTTAATCGATAGGCCGATATTTCCAGAACTAAGAGAGATACGAGAAAATATTCCGGACAAAAGTTGCAGGGTTTAGAGGGGGGAGGAAGTTGGCGTTATTGGATTTTTCAGTGGTGACGCTGCTGAGGTCAGGGGAAGGTTAACTTTGTTTTTTTTAATGGAAATCCATATTTTTCATTACGTAATTTTGTTCCACTTGAAAAATCAAACGACTTTTGTATTAAACATTTTTTTCTGAGATATCAATTTTTTATGATATTCGGCTGAATTAGTAGAAATTTTTGAACTTTTGAGAATATTTCACCTCTGAACTATCAAGTTTGGGGAAAAATTGTAAGAGACTAAAAGTACGTGATTTCATCCAAAGATTATTGAAAAATAATTGCAGAATTTTTTGAAACAATTTTTGATTTTTTTTTTCACGCAATTTTGAAGCTGCAAAAAAATTCTACCTTTATTCTCCAAGATTCTTTGCGTGAAATTACGCACTTTTTATCTCCTGCAATTTTTCTTCAAACTTGATAGTTTAGAGGTGAAATATACTCAAAAGTTCAAAAATCTCTATAATTGTTTAGCTGAATATCATGAAAAATCGATCAAAACCCATCACCCTGTATAGAAATTGAGTCAAATTTGGAAAATAAAAATACAAGAATAAATGTGAAATAAATATTTTCACTATCTTTTTCTTTTTTTTCATTTAGTGGAAATGATATAAAAATTAGCACAATTAATCTCACATTCTAAATGATTTGAAAATTTTTGTTACACGTTCTCAAATAATTAGGAACTTTTTTTTTACGACAGTTTTTAAAAAGTTTAGACACCGATTATCGTTGATCCAAAATTTTCAAAGTGCTCGAAGAACAAAACAATACGAGAAAAACAGAAATAAATAAAAATCTGGTTCCATGGTGGGAAAAATCTTAAATTGCAGATAGAAATAAGAAATCAAAATTTCTGTGAATTCTTTTCCAAAAATTTCGAAGAAAAAAAAGCTGAGACTATAATGAATATTTTCAACTCGAAAATCTTTGCATGAAAAAAAAACTCAAAAACTAAAAACCAATAATAAAAATCGTGGGATGATTCAGAGATGCTGTACCTTATACTGCCACCCGGAAAAATCTTTCGAACTAATTAAAAATTATCAGTTTAGAACCTGCAGGTCAAGTTGGCACGGAATGCCCCGTATGTATATTATACTTGGCGCGAGACTCTACCGAGTCTCTTGATAGGTACAGGGTGCGGTCTGTAATACACGTCTGTTCAACGCCTGTACGGTTGCAGAAATGCAGAACCACGTACATACGTATACCTACCTACTTCAGTGATTGATTGCGGTTTGATATGCGGAAAAGGGATAGTCAAACAGACCAAACACGTACGCTGCACGATATGCTATGGTAGTCAGACATCTGCAATATGTGTATATCATCGATTTATTACGTGGCCACTACGTACATACGTATATACACATCGCTATTTGAATAAATTTATATATATTGTGTTCTTTCTGTTTTAGACAAATTTCTTTCATATTCATTTTATATATACACTAGTCAATATATAAAATCGAGATTAATTTTTTTTTTTTGGCATTTTGAGGATTTCAGATCATTTTTATCTATCTTATCTTTTTTTATATTAACACCGTTACAATTTTTGTAAATCAGTGAAAAATAAAGAAACAAAATGAATAAACGAACAGAAAAGAAACGAGATTTCGTAAATTGGTCTCCGTTTTTTCTTTTTCGTTTCAGTCAAATTTTTGAATGATAGTTTCATGTTTTTTTTTCCGTACCGTCAAGCTCGGGCTTGATTTTTAATTTTTTTTTCCCGTGTTTGTAGGATTACAAATTACATTTCCACTCGCAGGACTTCGAATAATTTTTGTGAATCAGTAAAAATGAATGAAACAAAAAAGAAATGAACAAAAAAAAAAATTATATTAAGAGTAAAAAATAAAAATAAAAAAAAAAACCAGAAAAAAACGAAAAAAAAACCAAAAAAATGTAAATTTGATTGGAATATCAGCAATTCTGTTTCTTTTCTGATCTTTTTTCTTTTTTTTTTTGTTTTATTTAGTTGTGGTTTTTTTTAAATACTGTATATTACTTATTACACTGTTGGAAAAATTGTGTATTCCTGTCAAAAAAATTCGTAGTTAACGATATTATGTTAAATTCAATACATATTCGAATGTTAATTTAACGAATTCGATTTAAGTTAAGCTGGTATTTCATGTTGAAAATTATTATTAACATAATTACACAGAACTTGACACATCTATTATGTTAACTTCAGAATAATAAAGAAATAACTTTATGTTTATGTTAAATCTTTCAAATAACATATGGTTTATGTATATAAAAACTAAAAATATCAATTCCAACTGTATTTTCAGTTGATTTGACTTAGCTATCATTCGTTATGAACATTCAATCATTTTCAATTTAACAGATTGATTACGTATTATTGACTCATGGAATGGAACTACAAATATCAACTCAAATCCCATGTTGAGGGTTTACATATCATGTTTCTGTGAAAATAACTAAAAAAAGTTAGTGGACCTAATGGGACATGCGAAATGAGTTAAAATTGACATATTTTTTCCAACAGTGTAGGGTGTGGCATTTTGGGGCAACTTTTATTTTCAACTTGCAAACAGGTTTTATACTTGCAGGAAGGTAAAATAAGAAACCTGTTCAAATTTGAGATCTCAATATTAATATTAAGAAGTGCCTCGTCGCGAATTTCCATCTCCCATTTAAAAAACACGGAAAATGTTCTAGTGGCACACTTCAATTTTCATATCTCAAGTACTAATCTACTAAGAATGACTCCACTTAGCGACTTTTGTTCAAAATTGAACGCTCCACAAAAAAGGTCTCTTGGTATTTTTTGATAAATCTAGCCGTTTCCAAGTTCGTCGTTGGTTATCAATGGTAATTAACCAATAACTAACTTGGAAATAGTCATATTTATCGAAAAATACCAAGAGACCTTTTTTGTAGAGCGTTCAATTTCGAACAAAACTAGCTATGCGGAATCATTCTGAGTAGATTAGTACTTGAGATATAAAAATTAAAGTGTGCCACCAGAACATTTACCGTGTTATTTGAATGGGAAATAGAAATTCGCCATGAGGTATCTCTTAATATTAATATTAAGATCTCAAATTTTAACAGGCTTCTTATTTTACCTTCCTGCAAGTATACAACCTCTTCGTAAGTTGAAAAAAAAAAAAAATTGCTCCAAAATGACACCACCTACTATATATACATATACATAGAGTGCCCCCCCGGATCTTAGAAACGTACGTACGTATGTACATATACATACATCGAAGTAGGTAGGCTGAGGTAAGGTGAGGTATATAAGTATACATATATATGTATATATAAGGATGATTCTTGAGGCGAAATGAAGCAACGGTAAATCATGGTGCAGACTCCCGACTCGCCACGTATAAGAGTACATTCCGCGCTTTCTGCGTTTCGTATATCTTCTTATTGTGAATTCCGTAAAAGGAATATATATACATCTATACATATACCTACATAGCTAGCTAGTGTATGTACGTATGTATGTACATACATACATACATACGTATACTATAGTGTTATATATCTATATAGTGAACAGTGTAATATCATAGAGGCCAATCTCTGCAATATTTTGTACAATATACCGTATACGGTATATATACCTATGTCTGAAAAAAAAAAAAAAAACGTAATACAATATGAATTCAAATATTTTGCAAAACAAAACCAACAAAATTGGGTTTTTTTTTCTTTTTCTTTTTTTGCTTTTGTTTTCTTTGTTTCTTAACTTTTTATCCATCGTCTTTTGTGATATGTGTAGGTATGTACATACATAGATACGTGAAGGACGGAGAGAAACAGAGAGAGAGGAGAGAGAGAGAGAGAGAGAGAGAGAGAGAGAGAGAGAGAGAGGGAGAGAGAGAGAGAGAGAGAGAGAGAGAGAGAGAGAAGAGAGAGAGAGAGAGAGAGAGAGAGAGAGAGAGAGAGAGAGAGAGAGAGAGAGAGAGAGAGAGAGAGAGAGAGAGAGAGAGAGAGAGATAGATAGATAGATAATGCGTTTTATTAGGCCCTAGGACAAGTCCTCTAAGGGCAATGCAGTGATAGGCATTGGTACAAGGTATGACAGAAAAAATAAAAATTTGCATGAAAGTTACAGATTAGGATAAAGGTAGCATAGTGAATTAATTAGGATCAGGTAGAGACTAGGGTTAAATAGGAGTAAAAATAAACGAATAAAAGTAAAAATAAAGATAAAAATAAAAATAAAAGTAAGAGTAAATACATATAAAGATAAAAGTAAACGTAAAAAATAAAAATAAGAGTAAAAGTAAAAGTAAAAGAGGTAAGTGATAGTACCGTTAAGTAGAAGTAGTAAGTAAAGATAGTAAAAGTAGTATGATAAGTAGAGTAAGTAGAGGTAGGGTGCAGAAAAATAGCGTTGTTGTTTGCTATGCTTAAAGTTGGAGTAAAAATACGAAGGGTCAGTAGGTACAGTAAAAATAGCATAAGGTACCGTAGAAGCGAGAGTGTCAGCAGCATAAAACAGTAAAAGTAAGATATGATAGCTAAAATATATTATAATTATCTAAATAGCTACTAACGCCCAACGCGCTACTGAGAGCTCAAGGCGAGAAAATGGGCCAGCAGGCGAGATTTAAAAAGCGGAAGAGACTTAGAGTCCCTAATACTACTTGGCAGGCTGTTCCAGAGATAAGCACCGGACACCGCGAAGGACTTGTGGTAGAGTGTAGTCCTGTGAGTGGGCACGATAAGAAGACCAGACTGGTCTCTGCGCATAGGGCCACGATCAACAGCCCTAGGAGTAAATAGAGAATGCAAGTCACCAGGCATCCGAGTGCAGGCCAGGACGTATAAGAAGCACCCTAGAAAATATTCTCTACGGCTCTTAACCTTCAACCACCCAAGCTCCGCGTAGAATGGAGAGATGTGCGCATCACGCCTTACATTACAAATAAACCTAACACAGGCATTCAGGGCGCGCTGCAGTTTGATGTCAAGTTCAACCGAGAGGTCATGATAAACCAGGCAGCAATAATCCAAGCAAGGAAAAATAAGAGACGAGACAAGTGTCGCTCGAAGCGTGGGTGGCAGCAGGTCCTTGCAGATCTTCAGCTGGTGCAGATTATTAAAAATTCTATTAGATATGACTTGTACGTGATCATGCCAGGTCAATGTATTATTCATGATCACCCCAAGGTTCTTAACTTTACTTGAGTAGGGGACAGGCGTGCCATCTACTGTGATCGTACTAAGTTGTTCAAAGTCAAGTCTATTAATGAACCTAGCAGTTCCGACGATCATCGCCTGCGTCTTACTCCGATTTAGCAGAAGGAAATTATCAGCAGCCCAGTCACAGATTGCACGGACGTCTCGATTTACAGCAGCAATGGCTGACTCAAGCTGATCAAAATGACAGTGGTGGTAAATCTGCAGATCATCTGCATAAAGCTTGTGCTTACACGTAGTCAGAGCTCGAGGCAGGTCGTTTATGTAAAGAGAAAAAAGCAGGGGCCCAAGAACTGAACCCTGCGGAACCCCCGCAACCAAAGGTGCCCAAGACGATCTCGTCTCATTCGAGCCCACAACAGCTTGCTGCCGCCCACCTAGATAAGACCTAAACCACGCCAGGGCAGCATCGGAAAAATCAAAGCCCCGTAACTTGAGTAACAGACGATCATGGTTAACACGGTCGAAGGCTTTACTGAAATCGAATAGAACTAGTATAGTGACCTGTTTCTTGTCCATTGCTAGACGTATGTCGTCGGTAATGCTAAGGAGAGCTGTCTGAGTGCTGAAACCACG